>PVKA01021475.1:0-38618 GCA_004027165.1 Ctenomys sociabilis | reverse complement strand
TTTGAGTTCCTCATGATTTTTCTGTTGTTGTTTCTTTGCTTCAGATGCTGTTAATTCATATATATCAGTTGGAATAGTGCTCTCTGCACTTGTTCTGGGTGAGCATCGTTTTTCCACCCAATGTTTCTGGAATTCATTCTTTATTTCAGATTCTATGTATTCAAATATTTCTTTTTTAAATTGGGGAATTACTTCTCGTATTATTTCCTCTATATCTTTCTGCTGTTGTTCCTTTGGTGCTGTATCTGTTACTTCATTCATTGCAGCTGAGCTAGTGTCCTCTGCCTTTCCTGATGGACTCGAGGTCTGGGATTGCATTTTTCCCCTTCTCTTTGTCATTTTGTATAGCACTGATCTTTGACCTTTGGTGTAGAGCTTTGGTGCAGCTATAACCTTAGCTTGTTACGAGATTCGGGTGCCAGTCTATTAAGTTTGAGATTTTCCAGGTATGCCTATCCTGGGTCTAGCTGTTGTGTTCAGTTCCTTTTTTGTTGCAGCTCCTTTGGTTCCGCTGTGTTGGTTCCCGGGGTCAGCTCTCCTGTGTCAGGCAGGGCGTTCCCCAGGTGGGTGGGCCTGGGCTTTGGTGGGTTTTCTGGGCTCACAAAAGGATAGTGGATGATCTTATTCACTGAGTAGGCTGTACTGAGCCGGCCAGCTTGTGTTGGGTCCGGGTCTACAGGCCGTAACCCAAGAAGGCTGGGAAAGGTCCCTCTGGTGCCGTGGGCCTGGAGCCCTCACTCATAGGCCAGGCTGTGCTGGGTTTCGGTCCATAGCGTGGGACCGTGGATTGCTGAGAAATGTCCCTCCAGTGTGGCAGGCTAGGAGTTCTCACTACAGGCCGACCTGCACTGGGTCTGGGGCTGTGGGGTGGGACCAGTAATCACCTGGAAGTGTTTCTCTGGCACAGTGTGCCTGGAGCTGTCACCCGGCCACGGGAGGTGACGGGCAGCTTAATCCCTGGGAAATGTATCTCAGGCACCACAGGCCTGAGGTTCTACACTCACTGACCTTTGATGCCCAGAGAATCGGGGAAATTCCCACTCAATCGGTGGGCTTTAGGTCAGGGGATCCGGGGAGGTGTTGGTGAGTGGGTCCTGAAGTTTCAGGCCAGTCACTGGCTTGGAGGGGTTGGGGATAGGGATCCGCAAAGCACGTGTGGGAAGAAGCCAAAGGCTCTCCCTCAGACTCACCACACTCTCACTGATCTGGGAAGCCTGGTGAGTCCTGTAAATTCGCTCTCGCTGGGAGAGCTTGGTGCGGGATCCAGGAGGCCGCTCGAGTCAGCCACTGTCTCTGGCCGTTCTCAGGGGCTGGGCGGGCGCGGGCGGGATGGAGCAAGATGGCGGAGTCGGCCGCACTGTCTCTGGCCGGTCTCAGGTGCTGGATGGGGGCGGGCGGGATGGAGCAGGATGGCGGATTCGGCCACGCTGTCTCTGGCCAGTCTCTGGGGCTGTCCAGGTGCGGGCGGGATGGAGCAGGATGGCGGAGTCGGCCGCGCTGTCTCTGGCCAGTCTCAGAGGCTGGGTGGGCGTGGGCAGGATGGAGCAGGATGGCGGAGTCGGCCGCGCTGTCTCTGGCAGGTCTCAGTGGCTGGGCGGGGGCGGGCAGGATGGAGGAGGATGGCGGAGTCGGCCGCGCTGTCTCTGGCCGGTCTCTGGGGCGTGCGGGTGCGGGCGGGATGGAGCAAGATGGCGGAGTCGGCCGCGCTCTCTCTCTTTCTTTCTTTCTTTCTTTCTCAGTAGTGGGGATTGAACTCAGGGCCTTGTGCTTGCCAGGCGTGCACTTTTTCTACTGAGCTATCAAATTAATATTAACTTTAAACAAATTATTTATTTTAATTTTAAAAATTTATTTATTTATTTGATACAGTGTCTCACTATGCAGCTTGGACTCATAGTGATCCTCCTGTCTCAACCTGCTCAGTCCTGAGATTACAGGCGTGTGCCACCAGGCCTGATTTCAGTGGTCATCATTGTGCACCACGGGTTCTGGGGCCAGCACAACATACTGTACCAGTGATTGAACCTGGACCGTTGCATTTCCCAGGCAGGCACCTAGACTGCCAAGCTGTCTCCCCAGCTCCAAACAAATTATTTATTTTCATCAAACTTATATATCTGTAACTTTAGTAACTGAATAGCACAGTAGAGGACTGATTACTTATTATTTTCCATTTAATTTTTAAATTATCTTAATTGTGTAAGTGAAGGTATTTATTTATTAAACACCACCATTAGACCAAACCTGATTATTATTAATCATATAGTTGTTCAGAGTAGAAATCTCTTTTCTTATTGTTGTACAGTAAGAATTTAAGTTGAACTTCTATGTAATTTTTATTTTGTTTTACTTATTCATTCTTAGACTAAGTATTGCCACTTGCAAAATTATTTCAAAATGAATAGATACAACCATATGAACCACTATATAATTAATATAGTTGGTTGAAATAGAAACACAAACCAAAAAATATCACTTTATCATAATTTATTTCATAAAAGAGAAAGATTATTTAGAATGCTGAAAAAAGTGCTTCATTAATATAGAACAATCTTGATTGACATTGAGAACTTGAATTTAGTTAAATACAGTCTTTTCTCACCAAATAAATGTCTACCAATGATGGTTGTCACATACAGTGTTGGTCCCACCCTCTATGATGTGATGTCATAGCTGTCTTAGTGTAACTACACTTTTTTGACATCCACACATGATATAACTGCCTAATTAGACACTCTGCAGAATGTATTCTTTTATTAAGCAATACATGGTGTCATTCCTGAGACAGTATAAATCAATCTGGCACAGCATAACAGAAACACTACCATTTTTCCTGAGCAACTTTAGTGCTACAACCTGATTTTCTCTGATCCACAGAGAAAGCATATTTTCAGCTTCTTGAAGGCAAGCTAGAGAAGATAATTTTGTCCAGAGGGTTGTGAGAAGTGATATAGATCTTACCTCAGGGATAAAACTTTTAAGAATGGGATCCACTCTTTACCTGTTGAACAGCACTCATGTTTCTGATCAAAAGTATGAAATTTCAGGGCTGGAGATATAGTTCTGTGGCATAAGTACCCCAGAATAGCCTGGGGCACAAGAACTATGAAGGACAGAGCCCATGTTCCATCCCAAAACCTGCACTGGATGGCAGGAAAATACAAAATAAATATTTGTTCAAGTGAATCTCTGTGATTTTGAGATTTTTTTTTGTAGCATAAATTTGCCATTATTTTATAGGATGTACTAATTCCCTGTCATCAACCCTTTTCCTTTCTCAGATTTTGTCCTGCTTTTAGTCTGTATAAATTACATAGTTTGAGCCTTTGTGAATTCATTACAAGCAATATTTTTCTCTTTTCTTTCTGATTTGTTTTGAATAAATGGTGATCTCTCAGGTCTTTGAGTGTCCTATCACTTTCATTAGAAATGTCAAATATGTTAACAAAATTACATGCTCTTCAATGAAAAATCTGTACTGGTTTTTCAATGGTAGAATAAATTTCAGTGTTTTCACAAAGTTTCTCAAAATGCAGGCTTTTATTCCTTCTTATATAGATATTTGTGTAATGTTTATATTACTTTTATAATAAAAAGAGATGACTGTTATTTAGAAGAAAGTATGATGAAAAAAATCTGTCCTTCATTTATCTAAAAATGACTCCCTTTTAATAAAATTTCCTTGCAGCTGATTTAATGGATTAAAAATATAATTTGTTCTGAAGTTTTTGAAGTGAAGTTATTGGAATATGGGTTATGAAAGGATTTCAAAGCTGATACATATTCTTGAATTTTTTACAGAAGTTTCAAGGCAATTACCTGCACAACAAAAGGCAATTAGGTTTGATAATTTAGGAATATATTTCAGGAAATATACAATTGTTTTCAATTTCACCTCATCACCATACAGATGCAATTATACCACTTTCCATTTTGGAAGACTAATTAGCTGCACAAAAACTGGCATCTTTGCAGTGCAAGGCATCATAATTGAGATTTCAACTTTTAATTTCTAAGAGTCTATCTTTTGATTTACTGCCTTCTGCTAGGTTATTTTATATACACCTTTTGAAAAAATATTTCTTAAGCAATTATTTCAATCTTTCCTTTGAAATTGCATTCAATGAGAAAGTTTAAGAAGCAGTTCAAAAACATTAAAAGTCTCTAAACATAAAAAAGTGTTTCTTTAGGATCAAGAACTTTTGAAATCCTTCCAGTCTTAATATATTTTTAGTTTTTTTTCCCAAGAGAAGTCTCTACTACATTGCAATTTGATCTCACTTGGAACATATGTGATTAAATTATATAGATGATAGGTAGATTAAAAACTAAAAAACTTGCAAAGGAGAAATGAGTGAAGAGGATAATAATATGTTAATAATTGTCATAAATTTTACGTCCCAAAGTGTTGCACTGCTAAGCTGGATATTGTTAAAATGACTAAGGTGTATTAAGTGGGCTATTTAAGCCTAAAGACACAATCTTGTACTCATGTAAGTTTAAATCTACTGAGATAAACAACAAGGTTAAAAAAAGAACAGACAATACATATAAACAATGTCTGATAAGGTCCACTGAGGCAGTTAGGAGTAAATTGTCAGTAAATGGAGAAATAATTATAGGATAAATTAGGTTAGTTCATTTAGGCTTTTCTCCTATTGCTGATGAGAAAGTCAATTCTTTCATAAATAATTTCAATCATCAACTTCAGAGTAAGCTATAAATACCCTCACTAATGAGCCAAATATTTGAAACTCACATACACAGATGTTTTCATATAGGAGTCAATATATATATATATGCTAAGTAGATGATATTTGAATTAAAAGAGTTTCGCCTTTTCTGACATACCATAAACCTGAAAATGCTCAGTTTTACCCTGTAATTAAGTCTTTGGAAGTGTTCTTTGCTGAATAAATGAAGTAATCAATTCAAGTAATTAGAGCTCTTATTATATGTAAAACTTGGTATAATAAATGTCATTTGAGTTTGCTTAACTATTTTTCTAATTAAACCAAACTTAGTAATACATTTACCATACCATTTGAACTTAATCCATTTACAGCAGTTCACATGCAAATATCAAAGTTTTGCAGAATGAAAGTTAAACCTTTAAAACAGTTATGCTAAAAGTTGAGAAGAAAATATAAAATGTTACAAAGAGATGATAGTGAATTTTCTAGCAACCTGGAAAGATCCCCTTGGATTTTAAGTAATAACTTGCCAAATCAGTACTGCAACTGTGATTATTTTAATTTATCTTTAATTTTTTAGATTTAAAAATAAAAGGTGGTAAGAAACTAAACTGCTGTTGAGGATGTCTTCCAGTGCCTACTTTTTGAGAAATCAGATTAGCACAAATAAAAATTATTGCCAGAATTTTCTAATCTTTAAAACACAAACATTAAAAATACCTGTGACTTTGTTGTATTTTGTTTACTGCTGCTTTTTAATTAGTGGTATCTCAGCTTATGAACTTAATTTGTTTTATGATTTGGGGGAAATTTGGGATGGCTGCTTTTGTATGTGTGTGGGGAAGAACACATGGTCATGTTTAAGTTGGTGAAGTTTGCAAACAGAAGCAAAATTTTGCTGAAAGCTTTAGTTTGTCAACTGAATTGTTTCCAAATGAATTGTTTATGGCCTAGAATATTACTGCAGTAAGTATGATGTCTCCAGCATTGCTCTTTTATAAGGATTAATTTGACCATTCATAGTCTTTTGTGTTTTCATATGGATTGCGGAATTGTACTTTCTGGTCCTGTAAAAGCAGTATTAGAAATTTGGCAGGAATTACACTGTACATAGATTGTGTTGAACAGTACAGACATGTTTGCAGACATTAATTCCTACAACACATGACCAGAAAATGTTCTTCCAGTACTTTCTGTGTTTTGTTTGCTCAACAATGTTTCCTACTTCACTTACACAAGTCTCTCAGCTCTTGTTTGGGTCTTTGGTTTTCCTTATTAAAGCTTTGTTGTTCACAGTATTCAAGTCTTCCTTTTCATTTATTTCTAAATGAAATAAGTTTCCCTAATTTCTTGTATAGATGATTAGTTGTAAGTACATAGAACCAGGACTCAGTCTTGCACTTTCACTTTCGTATTTTACTTCATTAGTGAATTGATTTTTAATAGTTTTTAAGTGAGTCATAGGATTTCCAATAATAGGTTATATTATTTAAAAGCATAATTTTACTTCCTTTCTAATATGCCTACTCTTTTTTTTTTTTTTTTTTTCTGGTACTTGAATGTGAATCCAGGACTTTGGCTCTGACTGCAACTCCAATCCATATTTAGTTTTGAGACAGACTGATGTTCATTTGCCCAGTCTGGACTCAAAATTGTGGTGCTTCTGCCTCTGTCTACCTTATGCCTCAGTTTAATAAGACGAACAAGCTTTCAAGATCTGTTGCACAAGGTTGTACCAGCAATCAGTAATGTATTATATGAACGACAACAAAAAACAAATAATGTGTTGTACACTCAAAATCTTGATACCAAGATCTTATGGTCTTGAGTGATGTTTTCCTTTTTCTGGTCTCACCACTGAGTGATCAAAGTTGAACATATACTTACTTGTGATGCTGTTAGGAATTAATCAGATATTAATTTGATTAATACTTGCTTTCATAGACATGGCTATATAACAGGTATCAACCTTTAAAAAACCAAACTTTTGCATTTTCTCCACAGTTTGCAATAAAACACAAATGTCACCTTGGTCCTGCCATTTTCCTAAGTAAACATTTTCCTAACTTCCATTGGAAGAGGAGAGCTGAAAAACAGCAAAGATTGCAGCCATTTGGTTTGATAAAGGTCAGTTTAGTCAAGTCTCTTGCCCAACTGTAAGGAAATTAAATCAGTGTCTTAGTTACTCTTCTCTCGTTTCTGGGACAAATGCCCAACACCTGAAATGAAGGAAGGAAAGGTTTATTTAGCCCACAGTTACTAGAAGTTTCAGTCCATGTTCAGCTGGCTCCATGGCAGAGGAGCACACAGCAGAGAGCAGCAGTAGCAGTTCACGGTGACAGAACAGAAACAACAAAGAGCAATGGCTAAAGAAAGCCTGTCTCTCTGTTACATTACATTCAGGCTATCTGCCCGAGGCTGGAGGAAGTACTCATACCCATAATCCCAGCCTTGGATCACACATAATCCCAGTGAATCATGAGTTAATCACAAACTCTATTAAGTTCCCACCCCATGACTACATGAGGCTTTGGGGGGACAACTAGACATTCCACCTCTAGACCCCCAAAGTCTCATTCACATCTTTTTGTGCAAAAGACATTTTAGTCTATCTCAAGGAGTTTCTGAAGTCCCAACAGTTTCAGCATGGCTAAAAAGCCAAGTCTCAAGTCTCCTCCAAGATCTAAGGCAAACTCTCAGGTGTGAGCTCCTGTACAAAAGAAAAGTTAAACATATCCAACATTCAAAGTCACAAGATAAACATCACCAATCCAAAAGTTGCAAACAGGGGAATGCAGAATACTGGGACCAACACAAGTCTAAAATCCAGCAGGGCAAGTATTAAATCCCATAGTTCCAACTGGAACATCTGAAGCAGTCTGCACTGAGTTGTGAGCTCCAAAGATCCTACATGGCTCCGCCCCTGAGGCACTTCTGGTGGTCGTAGCTCCTATGGCTTCTTTCTCAGGCCTGCTTTGCTCATTTCTTGCACTTTCCCTTTAGATGATTCACATTCCTGGCTTTTCCAAACTTCTGTCTCACAGCTTTGCACACAGCCTTCTCAGGGGCACACTGCCTGGCCTTCCAGGCCTTCTGAAATCGAGGTGGAAGCCTTCTTAACCTCAGAACCCCTGCATTCTGTATGTGCCTAAAGCCATTACCATGTGGATGATGCTGAGGTCTGCTGCCAGCTGGATCAGTAGCCAGGTTTTCCTTTCTCTTGGCTGTAGGGGTTGAGTGCCTGGGTGGCTGAGCACTCTGACCCTGATTCCCAGGAGCAAATTCTCCATGCCAGCACCATTCTGGAATGTGGTGTGGATGCTGCTGACATTCTGGAACATGGGGCTCTGCAGCTTTCTTCCCAAGGCAAAGTCCCTGACCTTTGCAGTTCTGAGGCTGCAAAGGGTGGAGACCTGCCTCCTCCTGTGATGCCCTCAGGCCATCCTTTCCATTCTCTTGTTCCTTCTCCTTAATGGAGATCCTCCCAGCTCTGTCATTGCAGTCCACAGCTTTCCTGATGCCTTCTTTCTGATCAAACTCACAACATTTTGGACCATCCTGCTGGGCTTCTTGCTCTTCATTCTCAACATAAATCTGGCTAAAAGTCCCCAATAACAGCCATGCAACCACCACAATATTTGGCTGCTTTGAAATACCTTTTGAAAGATTAGTCAGTCCACCATGCTTAAACTCAGTCTTAGGTAAAGTCTCTGGACATGAGCAAAATTCAAATAGACTTTTGGCCAAACCATAGTACAAATGATCTGGAGTCTGACAACCAATGCAGTCCTTCTTCCCAGCAGAGAACTCCCCAGCCTGGTCTTTACAGGCTGGCTTTCCAACAGCCTTCTGGTCTTCTGAGCTCTGACCAGAATCTCCCAAAGCACTGTTCCAGCGCTTCTCTTGTAGGTGACGTCTCTGAACCTTTTCTATATCTTCCCATAAACCAGTCCCAGAAACTTGTAATCTGCATGGTCAGGTATAGTCACAGCAATGATCCCACTCCTCTGGTACCAAATTCTGTCTTTGTTACTCTTCTCTCATTGCTGGGACAAATATGCAGCACCTACAATGAAAGAAGGAAAGGTTTATTTAGCTCATAGTTATTGGAGGTTTCAGTCCATATTCAGCTGGCTCTGAGGCAGAGGAGCACATGGCAGAGAGCAGCAGTTCATGGCAGCAGAACAGCAACAACAAAGAACAATGGCTAAAGAAAGCCTGTCTCTCTATTATACTACATTCAGGCTCTCTGTCCCAGGCTGGAGGAAGTACTCACACCTATTATCCCAGCAGTACTAAAACCCATAATCCCAGCCTTCGATCGCACATAATCCCAGTGGATCATGAATTAATTACAAACTGTAGAAGTCTGCACCCCATGACTACATGAGGCTTTGGGGGCACAACTAGCCACAAGCCATAACAATCAGGTATTTCATTGTATTGATTAGAATGTTTGAATCTTTTCAAATGCTTAGTCATGAGTCAGTATTAGTAAGAGGACAGAAAGAAACTTTGTTTTCCTAAGGGAAATTTGGTGAATTTTGTAGCTTGAAGTCCTTCTTTCTTTGGCATATCTGTTTACATAAAATTGACATGATGCTGCTTTCTCAGATATAAAAAATAAAATGATCGAGAAAGACCTTTGATTCTGAGATTTTTTCAGTTTGTATTTTAATGAAATATTCTTGTTCTGGTTTATTTCCAGAATCTATTGTCTCTTCTGCCAACTCCCTGGATAAGTCAGAGAATTATTGATGTGCCATTGGTGTCAGTCAATAACAAGTTGTCCCTCAGCTGCAGAAATCTGTGATAATTCATATTTAGAATAATGAAAACCATTTACTCCATTTTCTGTGTATCCTTTTCCTAAAATGTTCTCTCTCATGCTAACATATTTGGAAGTTTACCCAGAACCCATATTTTAGTCTGAATTTGGTGACTAAAATACAAGCTTTAGATTGATTTTTTTTTCATACTTTGCTTATTCAATGAAATGTTTAATGGTATCAAGAAGAATTTAGAAAAGGAGGGAAGAGTTGCAAGGAAAAGAACATTAGAATGAAGAAGAAATAAAACTTAAAAAGTAATAAATTCATCTTTTCAACTGTATTTAGTCAAGGGTAATTGTCAGAAAATAGATTAGTTTTGACCTAGGATCTAGTAAGGTACATGCTACATAGTCCAGATATTTTAATGTCGTCCACATAGATGGCAACGCATGGAAAGTAATCTTTCCCTCTCTCCTCTCTCCTCTGTCATTACACCACTCATGCCGGAGGGTTTGCATTCTATAGTTGAATGAGTATTAATAATGTGAATGTCAAAGACTAGTCCTGAGTAAACTCCAGGTGGAATCCTCCAAGCCTCCTTCTCAACAAGACCTAGAACTTGGTCTTTATCCTTCTTTGCCAAGCATAATTTCAGCAGGCCAGAATCTTTCAAGTTAAAGTTTAAGAAGAATCCTTGTCCTTGACATATGATAAAGTTTCTCATCCCACATTGTTAGTCATTATGTCTACTTCCTCCCATTAGCAAGAATCCTGTCAGACCAGATTAGCAAGAACATCCCTGCCTATGACATCTCCTTTTAGTTTTCTTTTCTTGACTTCTCACTCCAGTTCCTGGTCTAAAGTCATGCATACACCTGAGTTGAGAGTTGAGCTCCATCTTTGCCCCTTATTACAACTGTCTTACTGACATAAGGGAATGAAACTCTCAACCTGAAAGATGGGATAATTTTGTGTTCTCTAAAACAGAAGAATAAAAACTTCAGTAACAATGAAGGGTAAGAGCAGAATATATTTATTGGGAGAAAAGAAAGCTTCTATCTGAGAGAGGGACAGAAGGAGACCCAAGTGGGTTGCCAAAGATTCTGCCTCATTAAGGCATTTTAATAGAGCAAAACCTTGAGGTGAGGTGTGTCTAACGTGGGAAACATGGAAACTCACACATGAGGTGGGACGAAACTATGATCAATCAATAAAGCAGAAGTATAATTGCTCAAGTATAATTGATTAAATCTAGGACAAATGGGGAAGCAAGTCATGCAGCAAGTGAGCATAAATATAGAGCAGGGGCTTATCCTGTAGGGGGTTGGTTTAGTGACTCTTCCTGGCTTCCTCAAGGGGATTGTGATAGAAACCTACTTAGCATATCAATCCTGCATGCTTATCTTTAGAGAGGTATGCATTTATTTGATCTTTTGTTTTGAGGTCTGGCCCACAGTTGCAAGGTAGCTTGTCTTCTATATTGGCTCCTTTTGAGGGTCTAGCACTGTCTAACTGCCTATAATATTTCTGTCTAACTCAGCTGCCTATAACAATCCCCCTCTGGAAAAATAACCTGAACTGCTATGAGGGAATCATGGGTGATGACTCCTCTGGTTCTTCAGGCTGAAAGGGGTCACAGTTGTTGATTGGCAGCCAGACGCACTCGGCAGTTTTTTTATCTCTAGGCCCTCAATAGACACCAGGAAAGCCTTAGTTACTATTTTTTTTTATACTTTTCCAATTATTTTTCAACAGGAGGATATCTTATTCATTTTCCTTGTATTTCCATAACATGATTTCTGTTCTGTACCTTTATCTTTAAGTGGTAAAAGTTTTGCAACTTGTACATCCTTTTTGCCTTATTTATCTCATTCTTCCCCTTAAGAAAAGTTTGAATTTCTAGCTTCAAACTTCAGATTTCTGTCATTATGTCTGTAATGAAAACAGTCACTAAACCTTCAAATGGTCTCCTCGTTGGCTTAGAATGTAGAGGAAAGAGAGTAGCAAGGAGAGGTCCGCTGCTATTTTCTATAAATCATACGCATTTAAAAGAAGCCTGGGAGTACAGAACTGTGTTATAGAATAGCTTGATTAATGGGGTCAGAAAAAATATCTAATAAACTCCAAAGGGAAGAGCTGCCCTATATGAGGTCCAGGATGTGACTTAGCCTAGCTTTGATTTAGAAAGATCTATTAGAGCATCTCCTTCTCTAAATCAAATCTTCTGGTCCTACCATGACTTTACAAAATGTATGTGAGGGGCAGTCCTTCATCATCCTATAAAAGACTAGATGAGAAATTCTCCTCCAATATGGAGCACACATTCTAACAAGGATGTGATTTTTATTGTTTAAATTATCACGATCTAATATTCTTTATCTTTCTTTGTCCATATGGACTCCACACCTGTGGGTACATGCAGCCATAGCATGAAAATATTCAGGAAAAAATTTCACATGTCCTGAAATTTACAGACATTTCTGTCACTGTTTTGAAAGCAATATTATGACTATTTACATGGCATATTGTTGTATTAAGCAGCCAAGAAATGACCTAAAGTATATAAGAGAATATACAGATGCAATATGCAAATCTTATGCCATTTTCTATAAAGAACTTTAGCACATAAAGTTCTTTTCATCTGCAGAGGATCCTGGGACCTGTCTCCATAGATGCTGAGGGATGATCGTATGGCTTTCAGTATTTCAACAGTGGATGAATGCAATTAGGTACAACAATTGCACATTCTTGGCTTGTCAAACTGAGTTCTGATATGATGGCAAAGGTAAAACAGGCACTCTAATTTTTAAAATTTCAACTTACTATAAAAAGTCATGATTACCTCTATTCTATTTTTAAATAGAACATATATAACTTCCTTTTCTAAGCCTCTTTTAATTATTTTATTAGCTTCATTCTTATTATGACCTTTCTTCAGTTTGTCTGACCTAATGTGCTGACAGATCTTGACAATAGGATAAGACAGTTCAATTGTACTCAGAAAGACAGAATATTTCTCATAATGCTATTTAGAGGGGCAAAGAAGGTTCTCTCCTTTCCAAAACAAAGTTCTTAGAGTGCACTTGAGTCATGTCTTACTAGGATTCACTAAATTTATAAAAGTCCCATTTAAATATTAATTACAGGCAGTGATACTGTATAACTAATACAGAAATGATGAAAAACATCTGAGTATTTCTTTATTCTTATAAAGGCTTAATCATTTATGAATCTTTCATAAAGCTGAAATCATTTAAAGTGTTTATTAGAGGGCACAACTTTTGGCTATGGGCAAGTGATCTGTGATTTGTAAGTAGCTTCCCCAAAGTAACTACAAAGTTGTGTCAAATAGACTGGAACAAGCATTCTAGCATGTTAGACTTTTGCCAAAGGCTAAATATATACAAAACCCCAGAAGTGTTTATCTTTAAAAATTTGCTGAATATCAGACAAAGTCTAATAGAGAGCTAGAAGACAAAACAGAACAGTGGTTTATTGAGTTGAATTTTAATAAGGGTAAATTTATGGCTTAAAAGCAATATCTTAAGGTATTCAGGAATAAAAATGACTTACAATCATATATAGTCATGCCAATCTTGAGGGCCAAATTCTTTTACTCCAAAATTATAAGAAACCCAATTATCTGTGTGTTTGTGTGCAGCAGATTAGAACCATCCTAATGGAAACTTAAATAGAAAAACCAAAAATGCTCCAAAGGTTGAAGGACTAGTTTTCTTTGTAGTCAGCAAAAAAATATTGAAAATGATTCTTGAAAAAGTCTTGAAATTGGGAAAATGAATGCCTGAGGTGGGATCAGGGATAAAGAGCTTGACAAAATTTAGACACAAGATCAAAGAAAAGAGATGTATTTAGTAGGGTAGTGGGTCTAGAGGTGGATTTTTGTAGAGGAGCTGCAGCACTATTCAGGGAGGCAGATACCAGATGGAGATGGATTTTTATTACTTAGATGGAGAGACAGTAGACAAAGCCTGCTTATTGATGAATGTTTATACGTGCAGTTTAGAAATGTCAATCAGTTAGCAGCACATAGATTGGCAGGTGAAAAGAGACAGGGAGACCTAGACGAGGCTGCTATAATCACGTGGTCTGCATACTGTGCATGCGCTGAATCAGAGCTATCATTCTCAACCTTTGGTTGGGAAATTTCTTTATCCTATTAAAAAATTATTATATAAGGCCTCAGAATTGTTTGTTTTATTCCCTTTTCTACACGTTATCAATTAAAGTTTAATTCATATCTCTGATTTATTAATTTTAATTAATTCAGTGTATCCATAAGAAAAGACACTACGGGAATATTCTAAATGTCTGAAAACACACCTATATCTTGTATGGTAAAAATACATGTACAAAGAATGAAAATTTCATCGATTTTCTAAATGCTTTCAGTGTCTGTCTCATCAACAGAGCTGGCATCTCATGGCTGCTTCCGAACTTCATTTGGTTGAAGTTCATTAAAAAAAATTGGACTCATACAGATGTGAGCTGGAAAAGGAAGTAAAACATAATATTCCTTTGAGCTCATCTTGTTCTTTAACTCCACAGCAAAATTTAACAAGTGATACTTATTAAAATTTTATTTCAGGGGCCTGGGAGCTGGCTCAATGGAATAAACCTTTTACTGGCAAGCATAAGGGCCTGAGTTCAATCCCTGGTTCTGCTAAAAAAAAAAAAAAAATTCCAAAGTGTATGCATAAATTGTAACCAATATATATTATAATATGATAATTTATATTTTATATTATTTGTATGATTAAGCCAATTGGACGTATTATGCTTTACATGGATCTTTTCTCCATAAATAGTATCACAAAATGAACTGATTGTTTGCAAACATCAGTTTACTGCAGTATAAACATCTCCTAAACATCAAAACATTCCATCGTGAAAAAAATGAAAGAATATATTCATCATCTTTTGACCTCATCAGAAAAGTCCTTAAAAATTAGAAGCAATCAGTAAAATGCTGAATAAAATAATTAGATTTTTAAGTTTAAATATTGTATACTATCTCTCATTTGACTAAGGCAAAGTACTGAGAAAAGGCAAAATAAAGGACAAATAGAAAGAAACAGGTGTGCAGATCTTAGGTAAATGGGAAGGGGTCCAGGAGATCGAGAGTGAGGGAAAAAGGAAGAAAAACCAACATATTCTTGGTATAGGAAATAAATATCCACACTGATTGTAAACCGTGTATGTCATAAACATGAACTAACAAAAATGAAACTAGGAAGAGGAGGTTTCCAGGGAGAGGGAGTGGTTGGGAAGGAAAGGGGATTACATAATAAAAAAAAAGCTGTGTTCAATACATGTACCCTACTCCCTAAAATGTATTCAAAATTCATTTGCTGCAAACATGTACTAATAAAGCTGAAGTTGAAGAGTTTTGAAGGATTGTAAATAAAACAGCAGTGTACATGTGTACGGAATCAGCCATCTGATTCCATGCCCCCTAGAGGACCCATAGGTAACTTTCACCTCTGGCATGGGTCCCTTCTGAAGACTGGACTGCCAGGAGCCGTGTCCTCCAACCATAAAGGTTGTTAGGGCTTTCCTTTTCTTGGGTGGCCTTCTTCTTCTTCTTTGAGACATCTGCTGGAAAGATTTTGTATATTTATTTCATATTTGACCCATAAAACAGATTCTTCTTTCATTTAATAAAAGTCTCTTTTGTATGCTCAAAAAATATTTCAAAATAATCTGAAAATATTTTAAAACAATCTAAAATATTTTAAAACAAACAAGTTAATCAAAGTGAATATTAATTTTGTAAAATCCTAATTTTCACTTGTCATCACCAGCAGAAATTATTTTTGGACTTTTTCTTAACTACTGGCTCCACATCATTCATTTTTGAGAAAGTGTCTCAAAATATACATACAGAAGTCTGAAGAGGTATATATTTTGTCTCAGTGATTCTAGTAAGTAAGTAGGTACATGAAAGCATTAAAATTGCAAGAGCAATACAGACTCAGTGTGCAGTGGTCGTCTCCCGGATCACCGTCACAACAGAATATTTTGTGTGTGTTTCTCAGTGTCTCCCACAGAGTGGTGAAGAATGATGTGCTCTGAGCTGAGGTTTAGTCACATTCATTTTTGTTGTTTCACCAAGCACATCCATAAGTGAAACTGTTAATTGCTTCTGGGAGTGTAAAACATCGAAGAATAAAATGACTACCAGTGGAAACCAGGCGCTGACCTGATTGTCCCTGAGCAGCCCACAGTTACACCCAGCCTTGATTTGGTAGAAATACCAACACGGTTCAAGAGACAACATCATTGGATTAGAAAGAAAATTACGGTGACCTCCACATTCCTTGGAAAGGTGCCGGCGATTTCCAGAAATCTAGAGGTCACAATTTGAGAGCTGCTGATTTAGTGAAAAGCAAGAGAGAAACAAGAGAGAATAAATGTTGGGAAAGATTAATAAATAAAAATTTTATAAGTTGTCATATTCCTTGTCCTTTGCCAAAATGCCTATGTTTATAGTTTGAAAAACAGTGTATCTTTCTTATATGCTTTGTTTTATTCTTTTAAATTTGTTCTTTATGTAATTTCTTAAGTTTCTGTACATGTTAATACTTGGTGAAAATCTGCACTTTTTTCTATGATCACTTTGAAACACCACAGGTGTTGATTGTACAGGAATTAAACACTCAATTAATTAATCATAGTTATTTTATAGATTTGGGGAGAAATAAAAGATTTGGACAGTAAATTAGCATTCTCATGTAATCTAATACTATACTGAGAAAATTTCACATTATTTTGAAATTGAGAAGAACTCGCTGTTTCAAATACCAAAATTGTAGTGGTTAATTATCAGTTTAACTCTAAAAGCACTGCACAGAATAAATAGCTGGACTTACATGGTAAACAAAGTCCTCACATTTTTTTTCTGATATTTTACATATCGCTTTGTCTTTTTCTGGTTGTAAGGTTGCAAAGCTTGTAAATTACTACGCGTTGAACCCAGGAGGAAGTGGTCAGAACACAGGGAAAGATACGCACTGTTGAGCAACATTCTATTTCAAGTTGCTGAAAAAAAACCTAACGTGATAATAGCCTACTTGACACTGAACACTTCGCGTATTTGCTACACACTTGACTTATTACTTGTAAATAAAATGGTTAAAAGGGATGATTGGTCAAATTCCTTTCTTATACCTTATATGTTTACAATAATGAATATTATTATTTTAAATTGAATTTACTGAAATTATATAAAGAACACAGTTAATTATATAAAGAACACATTTAATATTAAATTCAAAATAATTCAATTCAAAATAATCATCTCCTTGGTGGATTTTTATATGTGTAATTATAACCCTACATATAATTATTGCTTTTATCTTTCAGAAAACATAAATATTGCAATTAAATACCTTTGTTTATTCCCTTGAAAGAGTAATGGCCTAATTTCTGCTCATATCTCCATTCATTATTGATTTGGTTTGTCACTTCCTTCGCTGACCTGTAAAAGCACACTAGGATTATTGAGCTAATATATGATGTTTGAAAGTGCATGGTATTATCCAGATTTAATTCTTTGATTCTTAACTATTCAATGTTATGAACATTTCAAGTTAGAAGTTAATGAGAAAATAGTAATAAAATTATAAATCACAAATGGTATTCAAAGTGTAACAATCAGCATCTATATAAAAATAGTGTATTTAGTGGCTCTGGATGACTGCAAAGAAATTAAGCCCAACTTCCTCCAGAGTGAGTAAAGGGTTTAATAAATCATATCTTTTGTAAATTTTGAGAATAACTTAAAATAAGATATCAGTTTCTGTGTTTTATTGTACAGTATAATCTCCAAATAATGATGAGGAATGTGCATCTAAAAATATATGAATAGTAGGTTAGTAGGTGGCCTCTGTTATTTTTTCTACCTTCATTGATTCCTTAAGAATTAGCTTCTATTATTATTCTAAGCATTTGAAGATAATTGGGGAGAAATTAGATCCTCTTTCCAAGAAAAGCATAGAGTACAAAAGGGAGTCAAAACTGGCCCTTCTCATCCTAGTCAAGATGGAAAAATGGATAGCATGCTTCTAGTGTTTGACTAGAAGGAAAGCTTGCACTGAACCTGCCTGTAGACTTGAGCTATAAAAGCACTTCGTTTCTGATGAACTGTGCAGCTGTTTCTGGCAGTATGAGCATCTTTTGTTTCTGCCTAATTGGCTGCTAGTTCCCCTTTGTCACATGAAGGAGCCTTCACTTTATTCAGTGGGTGGCCAGGTTTTTCGTGGGGCCAGGTTTCATGGCAGAGTCTGACTGGGGCCCTACCTGAGCCCTTCTATATCCTCTGGCGGAGCAACTGCTGGGGAGGAGGCTACTGAGCTTTTCTAGGCTTCCCACAAGCCTGTTTATCAGCAACACTGGGGATGACTGGGGGGACACAATCGGATTGGAAACCTACAGATACAAAGCAGAGATATTCTTGCAGGAGGGGCTTTAACCTGAGACAGAAGAGAGAAACAAATAAAACAACTAAAATTGTCGCAAAAGAAACTAAAAATTTCTTTAATGAATTTTAGCAATGTACCTTCTTTTCCATTTGAACACTTCATATAATATATACACATATATGTCTGCTATCTTAACTTTTGTACTTTCACATCTCTGACTGAATTTTTTTCATGTGGTTAAAGTGAAACATTACATTATATCTCTATGAAATGAGCCCACACACAAAATATTTATGTAAATATAGTAGGACAAAGAATCACTAACTTATCTCATATAACCCATCAAGTTAACAATACAATTGAAGGAAATGTAGCAGTTTGTTCAATTCCACAGTAAAGGCAAGCTTTGCTATAGCATCTTAATTGCGTTGCTCTATTCAAAATTTAGTATTGCACTTCAAGGCATATTCAGTATTTAATTATTCTTAACTTTTGTTTTCTTTGTATAGCACACATTCAATGGCATAATGCTTTACTAATTCACTGAGTGCTGAACAGAAACAGGGTGGCTAGACATGAAAAATGTATATATTCAAATGATATATTTATGGAAATGTCACATTGAGCTCTGTTAATTTGTACAATTTGCATGAGTTGGTAAGATGCAATAGAATAAGACAAAATATGATTTTGGATAATGTATAAATAAAAAGAAATCCATAGATACAAAATCTGTGGGAAAGAGTTAGGAGACATGCAAAATTCCCAAGAGGAGTATTTAATTAAATCTTGCCTTTCTACCTTAAAAATAATTTTTGATAATAATGGTAGCATATATAGAGTTATAGCTAATTATGTCAGAACTTCTAGCTATTTTGAACTTTTACTTAACACTGACCTTGAAATAGTTTTTGTTTCTACCAGGAGATTATTTATGCACATCTTAAATGGTGTAGGTTTCTCAGCCTCAAAGGAAATGTGTTCTCTGGACCTTCTATTACGGCATTGTCCTTGGCATAGAGTAATATTTTCTGACAGAGTAATTGAGCTAGCAGTTAGATATTGATATCAGAGAGCCTAAAGCTTTCTAGACAGTGCTAGACAAATTCTTATTATCTACAGTCTCCAAAAATGGGCATGAAAGCAAAAAATAATCTTCATTTCAGGAAGATGAAGGAGGTAAAGACAAGGATGTATCACAGCCTGACACAGTTTCTGTTCAATTATAAACCAGAAATTCGTCTCCTTATCACATCAGTGAGCTTGAAATGCAAAACTGCTGGCAAATAATTTAAGAACATGTATGTATTTCTGAAACAAAATATTTTATAGTCACCTAAAAACTGTCGCCATGCTTTCTTCATCCAGAGAAACATTCCTCAGAGTATCACTTAGACCAGCCTGACAGAATACCTATGGAGCCTGTTAAAGTACTAGTACTTAGTCATCTCCAAATTGTTGTGCCAGATTATGTGGGCTGGAGAAGATGAGCCAGAATTTTTAATGGAAACCCACAGAGGACTAATAGATGTCAAAGCTTAATAACTCTTGATTTAGAGTCTGAGGAAACTGAGCCACAGGCTCCATGTCATGATGTCATCTAAATTTGCCTCTGTTTTTATCTTTAAATTGTTCTGTCATATCATTCATACTTCCTTGAACAAGGAAGAACCTTTCAACTATAAATAAGAACAAAATGATGGTGTCATTTGTAGGTGAATCAATGGAACTGGGTATCATATTAGTGCGGAAAATAAACTAGATTTAGAATGTACTTCAAATCCCAAGTCTGTTCTTTTCTGAGCATTCACAAATCACAGTAGGTAAAGCTATCTATTTAGTGGCTTACAGCAATGTCGCAGGCATTCTTCCTTGTTTCTTCTCTTTGCCTTACTATCCTGTCATTCCACATTACTGCTGATACTAATTCCAAAGCATAAAATTAATTTATGCCTGCTCGTCTCTATTTCTGCCACTGCAGTCTAAGACATTATCACATTTGTCTTTACCTACAACAAAGCCTCCAAACCGCTCTGCGTGTTTGTTCCACTCCTCCCATATGATTTATAATGAAGAGTATTTTTAAAGTGAATAGATCACACTTCCTCCTGCACACCTTTTCAGCATTCTCAATCAGAGTAAAATTCAGTCCTTCATCTTGTAAATCTGCAAACAACTGCCTGTGTCCGCCTCTGCTTTTGTCTCACACCCTCTCCACGGGTCCTCTCCAGCCATGCTGGTCTTCTGCTCTCTGCGGGCGGCACAGTCAGTCCTCCTCACAAGATTCCCACGCTGGCTCTTTTTTACCTGTGAAATACTCTCTTTTCTGATATTAATTTTGAAACAGCTTTATTAATATTTCAATCACATATTCTACATTTCATTTAAAACGTACAGTTCCATGCTTTTTTCCTTTGTTTACAGAGCTATGAAAGCACTGCTGCAAACAATTTTAGAATACTTTCCTTACTCAGAGAATAAGATGCCAGGCATTCGCAGGCATTATTCATTTTGCTCTTCCCACAAGGGCTGGCCCCAGGAAGTCACTTATCTATTTTCTGTCTTTGTAAACTTGCTTATCCTTTTAGTCTAGCTGTAACTGTATTTTGAAGATTTTATTTTGTCTAGACATTTATATTGCACTTTAAAAGCTCTCAGAAAGAGCTTTCTTTTGGGGCCAGGCCAGTTATAATCATTGTTCACATATTTCAATTATTTGTATGGTATTCAATTTTTTGTATTTGTTCTCTTCTAGGCTCACATATGTGCTTATTTATGAAATAAGCTCTATGGAAAGAATTACTATACTTGACAGTAATCCCTGCAAAATCTCTCGCTCTCTAAAAGTCCTGGTATGCAGCAGTGGTGACTAATTATCTACCATGGCAAGAATGATATTGCTGGACTGAGGAGATAGCTCAGTAGAATAAGTGCTTGCCTGGCAAGAGCAGGGTCCTGTGTTCAATTCCCCATACTGTAAAAAAAAAAAAGAATGATATTGCTTTCATAAAAGACCAAAATAATGCACTTATACTTTCGAGGTTTGTATTGGTGTGTTATGATGAACCTTATGCAACTTAGCACAACCCAGCAAATATCAAGGGCCTATGTGGTGTTATCATTATCTCAATGTTATTAAAATAATTATAGTATTAGTTATAAAATGTTTATTAATATTGCTATGATTGGTTGACTAATGTTGGGACCAGTTTTCCCCAGGTTAGTTCTAAAATAATCTAATGACTCCAAAGAACCAGTATTTATTGTTCTACTACTCTGAAAAGTGAGTTCTAATAAGTCAATTTTAATCTTAAGAAAAATCGTCATCTCCAATAATCCTTAAAATTTCAGTGAAAATTTCATAGTGCTTCATAAATTTTATAAATGGTTTTGACTTTTTACTTTTCTTGATCTTTATTCACAGGCATTTATTTCCACTTCCAGAGTAACAGAAAGGATAGATGACCATAATTTTAAAGTAATTTGCTTGAGAATATGGTTTTCCTCTTAAAGTTTCAAGATCAGGTCTAGTTTTCTACAACTTTGTGTTTTGAGGTCAATGTACTTTTACCTCTGTCATGCTAGAGATTGGTTTAAATAATGAATTATTCTTTTAATTGCATTTTAAACTAATGTCTTGAAAAAAGCTTATTGAACAATCAATAGTATATTTTTATTAATCCTTCTGCAAACCATTGAGTGCAGTGGTTAATGTGAGTTCATTTAAGGTTATGGCATTAGTGAATAATTGTGGTCATATTTTACCAAAAATTATAAACTACAGACCTTTTTCTAAGGAAATTGAAAAGCTATTATCACAAACCATGATGATGTCTACAAGTTACCACTATGAGATATTGCAACAATTGGTATTAATGTTCTTCCTGATAAAAATTAATATCATAAGGGCAATTGTTTAGTACAGCTTAGAAATCTTTCCCTGAAAAGTATTAAAATTGTTAAGGGTGTTTGCTCTCTCAGTGCATGACTTATCTATATTTATACAAACACCAGGAGAACAGACACTTCAGCAACATGAGGCAGCTCTGGCTTGCATGGTCAGGCTCCATTATCATAAAGTGTTATGAAGAGCACCTTATTCTGAATTGTTTGTTCTTTACATTTTGTGCCCCATATACTGGAGATAAGTAGGAGGAGCTAGCGATTGGACCAATGGCATTCATAAAGAGATATATTCAGGTGTTAGGCATCCCTTAGCATAACTGACAAGAGGTAGGCAAGTCGAAGCAAAACATCTTTATAACATTCCTCTGGCTAATACCTCTCCAGTTGGTGTTTAAAATTAATTGCCCCACCTGCAATTCCTGTTTATCCTCCATTCTTATCAATCTTTCTCGTCTTTATCTCGGCTCACTTATCTCAAATTCAGTCTCCTCAATTTTAGAAGCTCAGTTTCACTTCTCTAATATCCTCCAATACTAGACTGAGTCAACCCCTAGACTCATGTTTCTCAATTCCTTATCTCCTTCAAACAGGCAGAATCCTGTGAAGACTGTCAGCTTATTTTGATATTATTAGTATTTATTGTCTATATAATATATACACCAAATGGTGTCCTAACAGCTATAAGTAAAATGATCAAATAAAATCATGCTGTTTTTTCTTCAAAGTGTTATAATCAAGTAGAGAAAGTTACACATTTGAATATATAATTTCAGAGTAGCGTAGAGTGGTAATGAAGGGCACAACCGGGGATTGAATTTAGGCTCTTGTGCTTGCCAGAGAACCCCCACTGAACCGTCTCTCTGGCAAGGGAAGATATTCTTAATTTTGCTCACAATTTGGTATCTGGAGAATTGTAAGCAACCTGGAATACAAACTTTATCCTGATCAGCTAAATAAATATCTCATATTTTCCAGCAGCCTTTAGAATAGCCTGTGTGCAGTTAAGATTATCATTGAAAGATGAAGCATACTTGGTAATGGAAAAATAAAAATAAAATGAAGGCTGGAAAAATGATGATGATGATGATGGTGATGATGAAGATGAAGAAGATGATGATGATTTTTTAAGTGAAGCTCAACCTTCTAGGATAGCATAGACATGAAAAAGTAAAGTGGACAACTCAAGGAAAGAATGTGCATAGAAATTGCAACGAACGTGCGGGTTCACCTGAAATCTTGGTGTTTATGTGAATGAGCTTTGCAAAGCTGCATTTTCTTTTGCTCCTTTAAAAATATTTTTACAGTCTGGGTTTCTGGATATATGACATACGGCTCAGATTTTAAAACTGTTTCTTGATATATAAAAGCTCAAAATTGGAAATCCCCTGTCTGAAGCATTAAGAGAGGTTTATTCCATATGCATGTACGTACTTTCTGTGAACGCTGGAAACCAAGTGTTATGAGGGCTTAAATCCAGAGTGTAAAATGAATAACTCCAGTCAGGTTTTTGTAACTTGAGTATTTCGTTGAAATGAAATAATTGTTAAAATTTGACTATAGTTTCCCATTTGTGCACATGGCTACATACGTGTTAACCAAGGCAGGCATACTGACATTTTTTTAAATATTTCTTTTTAAATTTATTTAGTACAGGGTCTACAGGGTCTCACTACTCAGATCGGACTTGTAGAGATCCTTCTGTTTTCAGGCTCCCAAGCGCTGGGATTACAGGTGCTCACCACCACGCCCAGTCTCAATCATCTCAGTATGCCCTGGGGGCGGGGCTGGCACGGCATGCTGGGGGCTGCACCCTGGTCCCTGCGCCTGTCTGAGCAGGTGCTTTAGGCTGCTGAGCTATATGAGCGCTCGTATTAATATCCCTAGAAAGAAAAAAGTGAAAGTGGGATTCACAGATTTGAACTTCCATCTTCTTCCAGTCAATCTGCTTTTTTCTTGATTTATTTAACTTTTTCTCTTATTCTTCTCTTTTTGGCATTTCTCTAGAACAGATGAACTTACATAAATTAATAGCATAGTTGCTTTTTATGAATGTAACTTCCTTTGCTATTTATAACCGTACATTAAAAATTTTAGTTTTAAGTTTGTTGAATTCTTCAATTTTTTACAAAAATATATCAGTACTTTATGGTTTTTTTTTCGGAACTGGGGATTGAACTCAGGCCCTTGTGCTTGCCAGGGAAGAGCTTATTCTACTGAGTCATCTCCCAGACCTTTATTTTTTTCAGTACTTTATGAAAAAAAGTCATTTTAAAATCCTGAAAATAAAAATTGTAATCATAACTCTTTCAAATATGCATTTTGCTAGGGAAAATAAAACAATTTCTAACTCTCCTGAGTACCCATGCTTGTATTTCAAAACTGGGGTGTTTTTAAATCCTGCCATAAAAGACTCTCAAAACAAACGCAAAAGCCTCTCACTTTGATTGGAAATTGAGTGTGCTGTATGTAAATTTTAAATAATTTCACTAGATGGCGCTCTATATCCTAAATTATAGAGAAACGTCATGCTCTAAAAGTTTGATCACAGCATTACCCAGGCAACCTGCTCAGCTTGGTCTGGTGATGGCTTTTCCCTTCATCCTTGCCTTTCATCTTCTTTCCTTCTAACCTCCTAACCCCCATCTCTATTCACATTTTGTCTATAGGGAAAAAGTGAAACGGAAGAAAATGCTACATATTATTTCAGTGTAAGTACAATGCGGGACTCAATGTGAGGCTGGAATACAAAAGAAGTTTTCCTATGATTTGATGAAGTTTACACTTATGAGATGGTGTAAAAGAAAGGTATAAAATAGCTTGTTTCATACGAAATATAACCTGTCGTTAATAAATTCGCTTTTTTAAGGGAGCAGCATATTATGAATTAGAAGATAACATACACAGAGTATTAAGTGAATTACACAAAGGAGTTTATTCAAACCTGCTGGTCTCCATTTCTGAAAATGTTTGATTTAAGCCAAATCATATCTTAGGTTCCATCCAGTTCTTCTTTCTGATTTTCTGAATTGCAGAATTATAAGAGTTCCCACCAAGTTTATTTTGAGACCACAGTAGACAGAGATTTTTTACAAATGAATACAAATTGATGGTCTATGTTTGAAAAGCCAAAGTCTAAAGATGACAGGTAGGAGCAGAATGGGGCAATGACTGAGACTCGGACAAACCCAAACTCTTTGCATCTGTAGCTGGAGGAGTTCTGGTTCTTATGTAGGAAACACACCCTGAATGGTTATGATTTCTCCAAGCACTCAGAGAAGAGGCCCGGCTCTCAGAGTTATAGCAATAAAATATAAATTTCAGAGCTATAGCAATAACATATCAACTTCTAGAGCAAGTTTCTATAGAACTTTTGTAAACGGTAGGCGCCTAATATCCAAAATAGTATGAATGTGGTTATGACCAATATTAATGTAATAATGATGTAATTCATTTTTATCAATCTTTTTAAGGCTTCCCTACATCACTGTCACTTTTGGTAGTTGAGCTTCTGTCTTTCTGAGCTGTGTTCAAAACCTACTAAGTTGGAAGCTCTATGGGGAAAGTTGTGAAAATTTTCTTTTCGAAAGAGCCTCACACATTCTGAATATCATAAACTGAGAACATCTGTTATTGCCTACAAAAGGGCATTGGGGATTTCAAGGAGTTATGTATTAAAGAACTGAATAAAAGTCTGACAACAGTAGGGATGGACAGAAATTGGCAGGATGTTTTGCTCAGGGAAAAGGCCATACCCCGTCTGTTGCTTATTTGTCAAAGAAACAGCCTCAAAAAGATCAGTATTGCAGGAGAGAAACAAAGGATTCAGGCTTGTGTTTCTCCGTGTCAATAAATTAACAAAAAAGAGCAGCATTTATTTGGATTACTATCTTCTGCTACATGGCTGTAACTGCTGTGCTCCTGGTTGAGAGCCTAGAACAGACAGGCAAGCGAAGGGTGAGGAGAAATGTATTTGGTATAATTTATCATGAGTTGAAAGGAAGGAATTTGATCGAGTAGATAACACCTTGCTTTAGTTGTGCATTGTGCTCTCATGCATTGACTTCCTGCCCACTCTGCCTTGCATTAGCAGCCTCCAGCTTTCTTATTCTCCTATAATTTTAATTTCCACATATATCGTGTTATCAAGGCATTCCATGTTGTGTGTTAACTTATCTATTGCCCATCTATCTCTATCCATTAGTTTTCGGCTCCAGATGGTATAGAAACCCATTTTCATCTTTTCCTTGTTTGTCACTGCATTACCAAAGCCTTGTAAAGTCATTCACTTTTTAAATAAAAGAAAAAGAAATAAGTGAATAATTTATCTATAGTTCACACAATTCTATCAGAAGGACATGAACACCCAACATATATTACATACATGAACCGATGACAGACAATATCCACTTTGAGAACTTCATTACATGCTTTTAGGTGAGAGATGCATAGCAGTTAACAATTATTAATAACTTCTTGTGAACTTGGAGTTCACCTAAATGATCATGTCTAGTAGAGATACTGTCTGATTGCATGTAAGGGGTCTTGGGAGGACCTGACAGTGTGGAGCCCCCATGGGAGGACTGGACAGAGTAGCTGGTGTCACTTGGCACATGGATCATGCAGAGAGAAAGAATGGACTGACGCAGTGTCACACTCTTGTGACACATCCTTAGAACAAGGCATTTGACAGTGTCTTCAGTGGCAAATCAACCACTGCCCTAAGTGGATTTAGCACAAAAACTTATAGGGCATCTTCATGATTCTTTTACAGTCTTCCACCAGGAGAAGCTTTCCCCGTTTAGTGGAAATTTAAGTTTAACAAATTCAATGAAAAATTCACAGGAGGCAAATTGTTCAACATTGGAGTTTTTTTTTTTTTTTTACTTTTTCTTTTTTGTGCCTCAAAGGAAGAATTATTTTCATACTTAAAAATAGAACTTTCCCTGGATTTAACAGTCACTTGATAAAAATAATCTATGAGTATTGAGTTAAAATTTTTAAATTTTAAGGGCCAGGAATATCATTCAATGGCACAGTGCCTACCTGGCAAGCACAAGGACTTGAGGTCAATTCCCAGTAACAACAGCAACAACAAACAAAATTAAGTTTTCATAGGAAATACTACATTAGCCACCCATGCTATCAAGACATACATTTGAAAACAAGTGATGCTTGTGTTTTTGCGTCTGACATTTCATAGCCCACAATGTCCCTCTATTTTGTTGCAAGTGACAGCATTGCCCTCTTAGAAGCAACCCTGAGCCTCAGCCCCCAGGAGGCATCATGGAGAATTCTTTGAAGGAAGCATTATGGTAGATGTATAATTCCCACATTTATTTTTTACCAGTATTTCTATTTGTCTTAGTTACTCTTCTTTCATTGCTGGGACAAATACCCAACACCCAAAATGTAGGAAGGAAAGGTTTATTTAACTCACAGTTACTGGAGGTTTCAGTCCATATTCAGCCGGGTCCAAGGCAGGGGGGCACATGGCAGAGAGCAGCATTGCATGGCAGTGGAACAGCAGCAATGTAACAAAGAGCAATGGCTAAAGAAAGTCTGTCTCTCTGTCTGTTATATTATATTCAGGCTCTCTGCCCCAGGCTGGGAGAAGTACTCACACCCATAATCCCTGCAGTACTAAACCCCATAATCCCAGCCTTGGATCACACATAATCCCAGTGGATCATGAGTTAATCACAAGCCCTAGAAGTCCGCACCCCATGGCTACATGAGGCTTTGAGGGGACAACTAGACACAAAGCATAACACTGCTAATTAATTATTAATTTTGATTTTATGAGTTTTATTACATCAAACAATGTGTACCTGCAAGAAAATAAAATATCAATAAAATTAAAAGTTAAAATTTTAATATGTAATGAGTGTTTAGAATAAGCATCAACATTTTCTGGATCAATTGTTAACCTGCTTACAAGATCTGGTAGCCAACAGAACAATAAATTCCTATGTGAAACACAATACAGAAACAAATAAGACTGTATTGCAGTAATAATCTTTGCTGCAGTTATCGCCCCCCAGGAATTCTTCATACGTGAGAACAGCTTGCTCCGCAGACACGTCCCACTCACAGTGCCGCACGTGTGCTTAGCTCTCCCTCCTGCTTGGTGGGCCATGCTTGCCACCTCCCCTGTCTTCCTTTATTGTCACGCACTTCCTGTGATACTACCCACTTGGTACATAGCAAGAAAATGAAATATTAATAAATTATCAAGTATACACTGAGTGTTTAGAATAAACATCAACATTTTCCACATCAAAAGTTTGCTTATCAAATCTAAGAAATAATAGCAGAAATAAAATCTCCTGTGAACTACAATGAAAATACAAATAAAACTGTATCACAAAAAGAATTTTCCCTTCCAGTTTTCACAGATGGGAACAGCACCCTCCACACACAAACATCACCTACCCCAGCAGTTCCTGTGTTCTGTTCTCCTGCCCTTTTTAGTAGGGCACGCACGACACCTTGCTGGTCTTCCTTTTTTCTTAGGAGGTCCTTGTGATGTTTCAGCTGTCTTTTCACCAGTCTTCCACAGAATTCTCTTTAGGAGCTCCTTGAGGAGTCACACAGTGCTGTTGTTCCTCTGTTGTAATTGAACATTTACCAGTTCTAGTTCCAGTCCTCTGAGAAATTCTTCTGTGATGTGTTATGCTTCGTAAGCTGTGAAACTGTTTCTATCTGAGACATTTAGAATTGAGTAAATCGCAACCATGGAGCAATGCTTTATGCTTTAAGTGAAGTTATAGCTGTTGCAGAACAACATGTACCTTTCATTTTATTGTGAGACATGGCCAGTTCTGGTTTCAAGTGTATTATGGATTCAGATCAATCTTTTGTTCTGAGACAGGTCTTGCTATGTAGTCCAGGACAGCCTTGAATTCAATGTGTAGCACTGGCAGACCTTGAAGTCACAGGGTCCTCCTGCCTCAGTTTCCCAAGTTCTGGGATTATAGGAACACAGCACCACACCCAACTTTACCATGATGGTAGTGTAATGAAGGCACTATCAGTACTGCTTTCTTTCTTTCACCATGTAGGGGGCAATGTTATGTCTTCCTGTGGCCCAAAGATTATTCTGTGCATGTCTCTATTGTGAACTTGAAACTTTATTTTAAAGTATCTTTGGAAGCCAGGGAGATGGCTCAGTGGAATAAGCGCTTCCCTGACAAGCACAAGGGCCTGAGTTTAATCCCCGGTTCTGCCAAAAGAAAAAAAAAACATGTTGGGTTTGCTATTGTAAATGGTTCTTGTCCTGGCCAAGTGGTATTCTTTTAGCAATTATAACATCAATGGATAACTAGCAAACCAATTATCTAATGTGACATTGGTGTCACTTTTTGTAACAGGTTCAACAATCCTGTTTGTAACATCATAGAGTTTATTACTGCAAAAATAAAATGTGGTGGTTGAGTTCCAGGATAAATTTCTAAATTGAAGGTATAAAATGTCCTTGCATTTACTAGGGCATTTTTTTTTTTTTTTTGCCATGTATTTTATGGTACTTTAAACCATATTTGAAAGGTTTACTTGTCACAAATTGCCAAAAGTTTCAACAATCATAAAATGATGCATTTTTAATTGAATGACATATATTTGGATAGTATGTAAATTGCTTGACAGTTCAATTCAAATCTTTCAGAACAAGTGATATTCTGGTGTGTATCTAGTTGTTTCCCCAAAGCCACATGAAGTCACTGGGGCATGCTTCTAGAGTTTGTGGTTGACTCATGACCAAAGGTGGGGATTATGGGTGCAAGTACTGCTGAGATTAAGGGTGTGAGTTCTACACCCACCCTGGGGCAGACAGCCTAAAGGCAATGTAAGGAAAGGAGAGGGGTTGCCTCTGCCACTGCCGCAGCTCCTCCCTCTTGCTTTTGCTCTTTGCTGATTTCTGTTGCCATCAACTGCCGCTCTCTGCCATGTGCCACTCTGTCTTGGAGCCAGCTGAGTGTGGACTGGAGCCTCCATAAACTGTGAGCTAAGTAAACCTTCCCTTCATTAATTTTGGGTGTTGAGTTTTTTGTCCCAGCAACAAGAGAAAAGTAAGGGAGATAAGTAACAACAAAATTGTTGGGTTTTTTCTTTCCTTGGTTTTTTTTTTTTTTTTTTTGGTTATCAAAATGTAGGCAATTTTTGAAGGAAAACAGATCTAAAAGAGATCTGTCAGTATTGTTCTATTGTTCTATGATTCTCAATACCACATCTACTACTTCTTCATAAATCCTTTTGATCCTGATGATTAGAACAATAAAGTCCTGCTATGAAGGCTTTTAATTCAGAAGGTGAGGGGTCATGATAAGTATGGTTTTGAGTTGCACTATTGATGCATATAGGATGTTTTTTAGTTTTTATTATTAGTATACTTAAAAACATTATGTGATAAATTAGAATTCCCAACTTTGGACTGGTGTTGGAGCTGGGTCCCATAGGCTTCACTCCTAGTAGGAAATTAATACATTTTTGACTTGATGCTAATGTTGGGTCATTCAGGTGTATGTGACCATATTGCAGCATTTTCAGCAGTCAAATATTTATTTGCATTATTGTTTTCTTCATCTGAATCAAGTTCTTCATTTTGTGTTTTCTGGTCACATCCTTGAACTTCTTTGGGTTACTATCAAGTCATCTTTGGTGGCTGGATCCTCTGTCAATTTACTTTCATGCAACACTGTACTGAATCAGCCTAATACTACAAGAAAAATAAAATATTTAACAACAATGTATAAGCATCCAGGTTCTCCCCATGTGGTTCCTACTGCTGTGGTTCTGGCTGCTCACTCTTGTTTCCCTTGCTGGTTATTTGGGTTGCATGATGGTGCCCAAGGGCAAAGTGGGCATAAGAGGGGGGCAGCAGTACTTGATTTCCTTCTAGTTATCAGCCTCATTTAGGGCCTGGACTGTCCTGGCTTTTAATTTGGCACTGTATAGGAGTAGTTGCTACTCAGTGTGCTCAGTGGCTTGTGTGGCCTTCTCTGAAGTGGGGCCTTGATGGGTGGTAACGTTGACCTCAGCACGGAGCAGCACATGGCAGAAGACCTCAATGATGTGATCCTGCTGACAGCCATTTGCAGATGCTCAGCTGCCTCTCCCTGGTCCTCTGGCTTCTCACTCCAGGCCAGGGCCTTTACCTCCTGTGGGTGACAGTGACATCCCAGCACAGAGCACAATGAAAGATGGCAGTGCTGACAGGAAGATGAAACTGTTTAGTCATAAGCCTGTGGCCATAGATCACTGGGTGGCTATCAGGCTGCACATCCCCTGGGCCAGTGAATGCTTAGTCCAGGGCCAAAAGCAGCCCAAGGTAAGGAATTGTTGATGTGTGGAATGGCTTAGAATGTGGAAAGAATTATAAGTGCACAAAAATGCAACATGGTGCTTAACATGAATAAACATGACCCTTTCACACTTTGACATATATGTGTAAAGCTGGCTATTGGTCATATCAGGTGGATGAAGCAAAGATTGCTTCCTATGTTCCTGCAGTGCAGCTTCTAGAACACATCACCTGCTACTGTTATGCTAACATTCATATTTTCATTAGAAGCGTATGCCATTGGGATCTTCTTCCCAGTGTGAGGAACTTTGTTTTAAGCTTATTAGGGCAGCTAACAGGTCAATTTCATCAACATCATTCTTGGCTAAGTAATAAAGAGAATAATTGCTGGACTCGTGTTAAGTGTAAACTTCAGCTTTTATGAAATTATTGTGGAATAGAAGATACAGAAACAAGCAAACAGACAAATACTTGCATTCTTGCAACTCTTTTCATAGTGGCCAAAGACATACGCTGTGAAACAGGGAGTCTCTAGAGCAAATGAAACTTGGAAAACACAAGTTTCTTATGCAGAAAGTGGATCCCCACTGGTCATCCTGTACACGGATCAAATCAAGATAGATCACAGGACTAGACACAAAACCAGAACCACTTCAGTGGTTCTGGGAAACAAAAGGAAGGAAAGAAATGCATACAGAGGCACAAGCAAAACCTTCCTTAACAGGACTCCAAATATTCTGCCTACAATAAAGAATCAGCAAATGGTGGTGTATGAAATCAAATACTTTTACATGGGAAAGAAAAGAGTCAATAGAGTAAAATAAAAACTCACTACATAGAAGAATCTTTACTAGCTGCCTTCTGAGAGAGGTGTAATATCTAAACTACATAAAGAACTTGAAAAAAAATCTGCTCCCATAAACAATGAGCTCAATAATAAATTGGGCAAATAGACAGAAGAGATGTTTCTCAGCACAAGTTTAAAAGGACATAAATTATGTGAAAAATATTTCAACATTTGTAGCTGTCCCAAAAATAAAAATCAAAACTACATTGAGATTGCATCTCAACTGTTATCAGAATAGCTGTCATCAAGGATACAAGTTAAATGAACACAGTGAGAAAGGGGAGCAGGTGGAGCAGCTTGCTATACTGTTGGTAGCACAAGTACTCTGGAAATAAGTATAGAGATCAGCCTCACAAGACTAAACATAGAAATAGCGTTTGGACCAGCAGCATCACTTTTGGGCATGTTCTCAAGGAATTTAGGAGTGCAGCCATAAACAGCAGTGAAATCCAGCCACCTGGATGAATCTAAGAAATGCCACGTTGCATGAGATCAGCAAGAATTCAGATACCACATTTTTACCTATTTAAAATTTAAAAAACATAAGGTACTAGTAAATAGCAGAATTAATGAGAAAAGAAAGGACATAAGAAGATAGGATTCTGGAGCTGGGGTAAGGTATACAAAAGGGTGGGATTCAAATTGACATTTTTATACTGGGACTCAAACTCAGGACCTTTATCCTGCTAGGTAGGCACTGCATTGCTGAGCCCTTGAAATTGATTGATACATGCCATGTCAAATGAATATTCCAACTTTCCAAAATAAACTTATCCCCTAAATTCACATGAACTAATAAAGTATAATTTTAATGAGTATCAATTTTTACCACTTGTTTATAAGACTTTTTTTCAAAAGTATTTTTATAGATTTCCATTCCCCTATATTTTCTCCCATGTTTGATTCCATCAGTATATTTAATTTTAGCCCAATTGCTGGGCATCGGATTGCATTCCCTTATTGATTAGTGATGTTAAACATCTTTCTAGATGTCTTTAGCTCTGAAATGCAGTGATAGTTTGACATTGACCTCAAGTTTTAGAAGGGTCCAGAGAATCATTAATTTCCTCTTTCTACCAAATTATTTCAATGCCTTATATATAGATACTTCCCTCCCCCCGAGGCCTCACAGGTGAGGATTTTGGGATGCGTCTGTACTCAGTGTGTGTGATGCTGGTAAGAGATATGTCTCTGCTGGATCACTCCACTGATTGGCTTAGCATGGTTCTGGGTGACACACTTATTGAGGAGGGCAGATGCACCCAGGGTGTGGGTGGCAGGCTTTTTCTAATTATATAGAAAATGAAAAGAAAGGAGAGAAGACTCACTCATCGCTACTTCATGACCACCATGTGTGAGATTTTTTTCCTCTGCAGTGCTATTCTGTTTGCTGCCTGTCCTTAGATCCAGGCAGTAACGGACTGAAATCTCTACAAACTGTGAGCTAAAATAACCCTTTCCTTTTGTAACTTGTGCTCCAGCAACAAGAAAGTAAGTAACACAGTTTTATTTTTCCTTTTCTTTTTTCCTTTCACAGTTCCTTTCACCTCTCTCTCTCTGTCTTTCTCTCTCCCTCCTTCCCTTCCTCTCTCTCTCTCCCTCTTCTTTGTTCTACATGAAAGCTAAGGCTTTACACTGAGCTATATGCTTAGCATCTTCCTCTGCCTCTTCTTCTTGCTTCTCCTCCTCCTCACCTTCCTCCTCTTCCTTCTCCTCCTCTTCGTCCTCTTCCTCCTTAAGTCTCATTAAGTCGTCAAGTCGTCCAGACTCAGCTCTCATGTGAACCCTCCTGCAACTGCCTCCCAGAGTGTGGAGGCTGCAAGCAAGCACCCATTTTCTTACAGTAATGGTGGCAGCTTCCAAATGCTTTGTTATTTCAGCTACACATCATTTTTCTCTTCATTCACTTTTTTGACAAATTTTTGATTTACCAAAAGTTAAATAAAATAATCACAAATTCTATATTTATGTACCATATTGAGGGAGAGGGTCCCTAATTATCAATATATTTAGCAAATCTTTATGTATATGAAATAAATATATCAGATAAATGCAGTAGAAAATGAGGGTAGTTATGATAATATATATTAATATGACCCACACAATAAAATGGTAGCTTTGTGATGATGTGTAAGCTGTATTGTTAACCTGATCAGCTAAGGGGATCATCTGGTGGAACAGAATGGAGTAAATCTTGCTTCTCAGCATACATCATGGAAGTCTTTAACTGCTCTTGTGGTCCTGTTTAGTGCTGTTTCCCCTAATTTTTGCCCCCACTGTCAATAAGTAACCAGCTTTCTCTTCAGTCATAAGGTTTCTGTCTTGAAACCATCTGACAATGAACTGAATCTCCTTAAGCCAAGAACCAAATAAGCCATCTTCTTGTTGTGGCCACTGTCACATACTGTGTCCTAGGATCAAGAAACCTAATGTGTACTTGGCACCAGAACTGGGGCTTTGGAATGCTTATGTCGGAGTGTATGGCTGAAATGTCTCTGGAATTGGTTTTTGAAATCACTTGAGGCCAATAACTCAGCGGATAAAAGCTCCTGCAAGCAGGCGCAGGGCAGGTGGTTTGATCCCCAGCCTACCGTGCTAGCCCCACTGCGGGCGTGCTGAGACAGCATTTGAGACTGGGTGTGGTGGCATGCGTCCGTAATCCCAGCTCTTGGGAGGCTGTAAACAGGTGGATCACTGCGAGTCCGATCTAGTAGTGAGATCCTGAACTCCCTGTAGACCCTTCCCTAAAACTACAATAAATAAATAAAAACTAAATAAATAAAATGAAATCACTTGAGGAATGGTCAGAAATACAGGCTGGAGAAATGCTACATTGCTATAAACAGAGACTGATGGGTGATTCTGGTTAGAAAACAGAAGACCAGATGGTTGTGCTGAAATGCACAGTAAAGGTAAGGCTAGGAAGGTTTCACGTGGAAATAAAAATTTAATCAGTAATTGGATTAGAAGCCATGCATGTTCCCTCTGGCAAAAAATGGCTACATTTGGTTCATGCTCTGAGACCTTGGAGGAGACTGATATCAAAAGCAGTAGATGAATTAGCATGTTGAAGAAAGTTTTATAGAAGTATGATACAGCTGCTTTCACCCAGATTTAAAGTGAAAATGAAGGGCAAAATTAGAGGAAAAAAAAATACCTATTGACCTAAAAGTAAGAACACATAAATTTGGAGCCAAAGGGAAGTGTAGTTGCTGAAGAGATTTGTGTCATTCAAAAGAAACTAAGTGTTCGTACACAGAAAAGAAAGATTCCATGGAACTAGAAGGATTCCACCCATCACAGCCTCCACAGTATAAAACTTTTATTTGAGAATATTGTCCTTGTGCTTCCTGATCAAGAATCGCATTCCCAAGGCTCATTTCACTGTGCTTAACCAACCAGCCATTCAGGGGCCAGTGTAGCCACGGTCCACAGCGCCCTGACTGCGCTTCCACTGACAACAAGCATTGACATTTGCAGGTGATGCTGATTTTACGGGCTTGCAGAATCCAAGGTTTATGGGGTCAGGGAGGCTTCCATCTACATTTCAAAGGAAGTTCCAGGCTGCTGGCTAACGTGTCACTGAGAAAAGGATAACTGAAAGGTGTAGCACTGAAGTCAAAGGTGCGCTAGAGATGTCAGAAAGGTAGAGATGTCAGGGTTATGGAGTTTCTGCCAAGAAGAGCCACAGACAGCAAGCCAAATCATCCTGAGAGAGCACATGGGGATTGTGCCCAGCAATCCCATAGGGCTGGGGCTGTCTACGCATTCTGTAGCTCACATCTCAACTGTGTGGGCTCCACACACTTGACATGGAAGTTCAAGACTTCCTGTTGGATTTTGGTTTTGTTTAGTTTGATTCTTTTCTATTCCCTAGTTTCTCACAGTTTATACAGTGCTTACCTATTAATCCAATTAGTTATCCTTAGTGTTTACTCAGAGTCAGTGTACCTTGGAATTATGTGGTGTGTGTGTGTGTGTGTGTGTGTGTGTGTGTGTGTGTGTGTGTTTAGCAGGCTTCTATGGCTAAGAGTTTGTTATGAGTCTCAGAGAAGAGTTTTATTTTACTTAGCAATAACCAGAAATGTTAAAACTTTGTGAAACATATTACTGTGTGTTTTGTTTGTGCATGGGATAGTTGTATCTTATATGATGAAATAATATGGTCTTGTGTTTACTTGAAATTAATTATGGTTTATGGAGACATGTTTAGCTAACAGGTTGACAATTAATCTGGATTATCAACTTAATTAGTTTTTATGCAACATGGGTCGTTAGTAAGATACGCTTGTGGGTGGGTCTAAGTGGGTCATAAGTACACGACCCTTGGGTCTAGCTGGTCCTTTACTATTTTTTCTTGGGTGCTCTATTGCCCAGCCTGCTTCCTGGTCATTAGGAGCTGAGCATCTCGGTTTCACCACATACCTTTCCGTGATGCTACTGCTGATTAAGCTCTTTATGTTCTAAATGCCCTAAGGACATAAGGCAAGTTAAATTCATTTTCCTTAAAACTGTGAGTGTTGGCTATTATGTCTCAGTGATACAAAAACTAATGCAAATATCATGAATTTTGGGCTACTTTTAAGAGAAGCTAAGTTATTTAGCACCAAGTCCCAGAAATCCTTGTCTATTTTATTACTTTTGTTAATATGTAGAGGTATTCTTTGCAGACAAGGACTAGAATGTATGTACAAGTGTTTATTTACTTATTTATTTATTTATTTTTGGGAAATTGCTAGGCAGTGCGATCAGTAGGAGCTATCCTGCTGCCTGTATGATCAACCAGCTATTCCTTGGAATTATGGGCATACAATGAAACAAAGATAGCTAAGAATATCACTATGACATGGGTTAATTTATAAGCCTTTTATTTGAAGAAAACTATAAAATAGTTATCCAGCTGACCACTAGTAAGCATGATGAAAGACTCTGTTAACCGGTGTGAGTGTTTCACACAATTTGCTAGGTAGAGCAAACTGATCTGTGAGCTCCTCCAGTGAAATTTTTCCGGGAGGTCATGTTGGGCCTGCACACACTCCTCATGGATCCTCCCTCAGTAGTACGTGGCCAGTAGCCCCGTGCTTACATATTAATCATTTTAGTTATCCTTTGTTTTTTTTCTGAAGGAAGGAAAGATTTATTTATCTTATAGTTACTGGAGGTTTCTGTCCATATTCGGCTGGTTTCAAGGCAGAACAGCACATGGCAGAAAACAACCTTTCATGGTGGAGGCAAAGGGCAAAAAGCACGGCAGCGGCAGCTCAAGTTGCCAGCTTTGCTTCCCACCTTACACTGCAATGCAAATTTCCTGCCCCAGGGCGGTGCAGCATCCACACCCACCTCAATCAATGACAAAGTCCAGAAGCTGCCCCATGCCTACCTGAGGCTTTGACACGCAGACACAACCAGAACATTCCACCCCTGACCCCCAAAGACTCATGCACATCCCTTTATGCAAAAGGCATTCTAGTCCATTTCTAAGAGTTGCCAAAGTCCCAACAGTTTCAGCATTGCTGAGAAGTCCAAGTCCCAAGTCTCCTCCAAGATCCAAAGCAAACACTCAATTGTGAGCCCCTGTACAAATGAACACTTAAGCACTTGCAACATTCAAAGGCACAAGATAAACATTACCATTCAAAGAGGAACACACAGCAGGATACCAAGCATTGGGACCAACACAAGTCCAAAATCCAGCAGGGCAAACATTAAGTCCTGCAATTCCATGTGGGGTATCCGAAGCAATCTCGGATGAGTGGTGAGCTACAAAGGCCTTACATGGCTCTCTCTGTAAGAGGAGAGCCTTACAGTAGTCATGATGGTAGCTCCCATGGCATCTCTCTTAGGCCAGCTTTGCTCTGTCTTTGTGGTTTCCCTTAGATGATCCACATTCTGAGCTTTTCCAAACTTCTGGGGTTTCCACTGAATAGGCTTCTTTCTCACAGCTTCACACACTGCCCTCTCAGGGGCACACTGCCTGGCCTCCCAGGCCTTCTTCTGAAATCCAGGTGGAAGCCTTCTTACCCTCAGAGCTCCTGCACTCTGAATGTGCTCAAAACCATCACCACATGGATGATGCCAAGACTTTCTTTTCTCTTGGTTGTAGGGTCGAGTACCTGGATCACTGAGCACTCTGACCCTGATTCCGAGGAATAAATTCTCCATGCTGGTGCCGTTCTGGAACCTGGTGCAGCCATTGCCACCATTCCGGAACCTTAGTAATCCTTTAGAAAAATTATTTACCACGAAAACCATCTTTAGGTATTTTGTACTTTTAGAAGACCACTTAACTATCCCAGAACACTTACGTTGCACAGTGTTTCTGTTGGTGCAGCACTGTGTGGGGGAGGATTCCACCAGGGTGTGGTGCTGGTGCCTACCGGCAAGTAGCCTGCCTGGTACTGAACTATGCCTCCAGCCTCACCCCTGAACTCTGGACAAGAGAGCACTTAATAAAGTTAGTCTTTTTTTTTTTTTTTTTTTTTTTTTTTGGTGGAGCTGGGGATTGAACTCAGGCCCTTGTGCTTGCCAGGGAAGCACTTATTCCACTGAGCCATCTCCCAGCCCAAAGTTAGTCTTTTAATTCGTTCGTGACTTTACTATTTCATGACTGTATCTCCAGAAATTATTTTTACTAATATTCATTTAGTTTAAAGGACAAAG
>PVKA01021474.1:27664-38719 GCA_004027165.1 Ctenomys sociabilis | reverse complement strand
GTGCTTTTCAATAAAATGAATTTAATATGATAGATAAATTAAATACTTTTATTAGAAAAGCATTTTGACTCTCATAACATTTCAATGTTAATCACATTTCTACTTTGTATAAAAACAAAACTAAAACCCCAGACTGAAGAAAATTATAGCACATTTAGATTAAATGAATTGTTAGAATACATATATCCCTAATTTATATTCCAATCATCTGAACTTTTCCACACTAGGAAGAGATTCTAAGGTAAGGGATTTTTGCATATTAACACATAAATAAAGAGGAAAATGATATAAATTCATTAAAATAGATTATAAGCCATTTGTGTTTCCTTACATTATTTCCTGCCAACTAAGGAAAGGAATGTGATGTTAACTACATATTAGGTGCTTTAATTGCATGATATTGACTTGTGGAGCTTCATGCCAACACAAGAAAGTTGATACTACCATTCTACATTATACTTTGTAGGTCTGAGGCAGAAAAATTACCCTGACTACTAGATAGTAAGTGGTAGGAAAGGCACGAAAATCCTGGCACTCGGCTCTTCTTATAATCAATGATAAAGTTTTTCTTCTTGTAGATGTAGGGAATATGATTTACTGGATCCTGCGAAATGAATGTTAGTAAGAACAGTGCCACTTATAGTCCCTTATATGTTGGCCTCTAAATTTGAGGAAAGCAAGACAAAATTTAGAAGTATATTAAACGTTAGATATTTCTCTACCATGTTTCCCAGTTTTAAAAGGCAGTCATCAAAATATGCCCAATGTCTGCACTGAGAAGCTAAGCACACTGACCTTTGAGAACATAAGGATAGTTCTACTTTATATATAATGAAATCAAAGCTCAGAGAGAATGATATTTTGCTACATTTATCCTGGTAGGACAAAATTTTGGTTAGAGAGATTTATCACTCTATTTATAGCTCCATCTCTTATACCATCTGTCTATAGTCTTGATATTGGAGCCAGTTAATAATTTTCTCAAATGTGAATGATTTAACAAGGCCTATAAACCTACACCTCTTCTGCATCCCCAATTTTAGACATATGTATTAATGTATTTATTATTAATTTTAACCACAAGGAAAAATAAAATAGAGATTTAGGTATAATACTGGTAAATAAATGCAAGTGGATTTAAGTTCTCTTTTGTGTTTTACAAAATAATATACTTGCCTTCAAGCAATGCTACCTCTAATTATACTAATAAGACTGATCAAATTGGATTTCTCAATATTAGCACTAGAAATTGACTTTTCCTCTTGGCAATCACTGAGGTCATTATAACCTATTTGGTACTGATTGTCTGATGCATCTCAAAGAGGACCTCTAATATGTAGTATAAATTAATTTGGTAAGATGACTTTATATTTAGAAAATAGGAGTGAAGTATTTGAGTTAAATATAAAAAATTAAATTTGTAATTCTTCACCTTTTCTATCTGTATTTATTTGAGCCAGCATACAAATAAATGTAATTTTGTTCATAAAGGCTGCACAATATTTTAACTTTTTATGCTGTTTATTTCACATATGATTAAGTAGGGAATGAGAAGGGACACATTCTTAAAACTTCATAAATCAAATTTTAAATGCTGAAACAATGACACATACTATGCAATAAAAGTAGGATTTTGTCTTCCCAAGTCTATGGTCTAATCATTAGGAATTTAATGAACATATACCTTCTAAAATATGTAAACAAAAAAGCTTATAAGGTGATCCTATACTTTGAAAGTTGTGTTTGAAAAATATAAAGGCAATTTGGCAGAGAGCCCAAGGAATGAAATATAAATTCTTACTTGAAGGACATTTTGGAAGGAGAGCTTCAGTGGAATCAAAGATTGGGTTGAATGGTAATAGCAGAAAACTTGATTTAGAGAGAGAGGGGAGTGTGTATAAGGCAAGAATGCAGCAATGTCCTTGGAAGACTGGTGCGCTCATGTGCTTACACCTCGATTCAATCTTCTCAACATTTTTTCCCGTGTATTGCCTTACACAAATAAATCATTATGCCTAGAGTACAACTTGCATAGAAATCATGGTGGACCTCTTGAAATATCTTTACCCAGATAGAGTCCTGAAGACTGAAAAGTCAGCATACCTTTCTCTGAATATGAAAGTTTGGATGATGGGAGACTTAGAGCTCTTTTATATTAATTATGAACCTTTTAGCACTGGCACGTTGTCCTTTACAGCTTTCAGTTTCTTCTTTTAATTTGAGAAAAGCAGAGAAAGAACTAAATTTTAAATTAATCTTAAGGAAAAAGCAGCAAAACAAAATAGGATAAATGAGGCTGTGCTTTTTTTTTTTTTTTTTTTTTTTCTTTTTAGTGCTGGGGATTGAGCATAGAGTTGCTTGTTGAGGTATAATCTGCCCATTTTATTTATTTATGTTTAATTTCTGAATTAAGGTCTTGCTACTTGCTATAGTGGCCAGGCCGGGCATGATCTTGTGAGTCTCCTGCTTCCACTTCTGAGTGATGGGATTACAGGCATGCACCATCACACTTTGTTTAAAGGATCTAAAGGGAAATCTGAAGCATGTCTTGGAGTCAAAGGCTGCTAAGGCTCTTTCCTGCAGCTCCCTGACACATTGTGTGACATCTCTAAGGACTGATGGTTGAAAACACTTTATCATCAAAGTTAAAAATACATTATTTTTAAAGTTTTATGATAAAATTCTTTATCTTGTCTTCTCACATTTAATCTAAATAAGAAAATGTGTTGCATACATTTTAAAGAATATTGTGTAAAAATAACTCTATTGTTCTGGTGTATGTCTCCTTGTCAAGCCTCATTCCCGTCACAGGGTGGGGACTTCTTGCATTTGAGATTAATTCATGATCAAGGCAGGATTATGGCTGTGAGTACTGCACCCAGCCTGGGGAGTGCAGCCTGAATGCAATTTAAGGGAGAGAAGCTTTCTTTCTGTAGCCATTGTTGCTGCTACTCCATTTTTCTCCCTTGCTGTTTTCAACCTCTGTGAAAGGTTATTCTTTGATATGTACCACTCTGCCTTGGAGCCAGCTGAGTATGGACTGAAACCATGAGCTAAATAAACCTTTCCTTTCATTTTGCGTGTCGAGTTATGTCCCAGCAATGAGAGAAGAGTAACTGAGATATATATTCTTTCAATTTTAATGATAGTCTGACCTAAAATACCATCCTTATGGGATAAAATGTACATTTTATAGTATACCTATTTTGTTTGACAACTTCATTGCAGAATACTAGTTATTTTGAGAAGTTAATAATTTAATGCTACTTTTTTTTTTTTTTTTAGAGGAACTGGGGATTGAACTCAGGCCCTTGCACTTGCCAGGCAGGCGCTTATTCCACTGAGTCATCTCCCCGGCTCCTTTAATACAAATTTTAAACTTGATGTATAACTTTTGAGAATTATATTTTTATTTTTAACTTTTTTTATTTTTTAAAGATAATACAAAATAGAAATACAAAATTCGAAATGATACAGAATTGTACTAAACGAAACCATATGAATTTGCTAGCATTTGTTGTATATATCATTGCCTTTAAGTTTATTATTCAGATTACTAGATATATGAATGCAAAATTAGAAAAGAAAGAAAAAAGGAGCATTTAATTTGTATAAAATCCTATGCTAAGTTCATGTATTATACTATCTATATAAATATTCAAAATTTTGACTAGAATAAGTAAATTATGAAAAAAAGAAATTATATTAAATAGTCAGCAGATTATTGACAATTTTGTTTTATGGAATATCTATAGATTAAGGTTAGAGCTGGTAGTCTGAGAAATGTATATACATGAGCCTTAGCTCTGTTCATTATTTAGGAATATTTATGTCTTCTATTATACTGAAAAAATATATACTTGGGGATGGAGGTGTAGCTCAATCGTAAAAAATTTATCTAGGATAAGCAAAAACCTGGGTTTGATTTCCAACTCTGTGAAAGTAAATAAATAAGTAAACATCTTTTTGAGTTATGATTTACATGTAGAAAATAGTGTATGTGATACATATCTGAGACTCAAGAAAAATAAATGCTCATATATATCTATAAGTAGAATATTCTCAGCATCTAGCAAATAGTCTTATCATTCTAGAAACGTTTTCTTACCTTCCACTATCAATTTCATTAACACAAACTGCACATATTTTTTTCTCTGGAGATTATTTTTGCCTATTGTAGAGCTTGTCTAAAATGAAATCAGAAAGCATGTATATATATATTTTTTTTGTTTTTTCTTTTTGACATGGGGTCTTGTTGTGGAATTCAGGCTGACCTTGAGCTCACTTTGTCACTCTGGTTGAGCTCAGACCCCCAACGCTCCTCCTGCCTCAGCCTCTCCACTGCTGGGATTACAGATGTGCACCACCCTGCCCCTACCCAATGTTTACACTTTTTAATTCTGCTTTCTTGCTCTGAATAATATTTTTGTTTTATTTCATGTTGTTGATTCTATCCATATTATACTGCTGTTATTATAATGTATTACTAAGTAATATTTCAATTGACATTCTTGTCTAATATTTTAATCAGACATCTTGATTGTTTTCAGTTCTTAGTTATTATCAATAACAAAGCTGTGTGTAGTTGATACAAGTTTTTACATAAATATAAGTTGTCATACTGCTTGGAATATCTTTTTGATATTTCAAAAAGAAAAAATAATATTTTCCAGCATGAGTGTAACTTTCATTTTAATTAGAAATTGGAGAATCAATTCTTAAATAATAATACCTATATTATTTTCTCAGCAAAACTGTAGATTTGGGCCGGGCGTGGTGGCACATGCCTGTAATCCCAGCACTCGGGAGGCTGAGGCAGGAGGATTGTTGTGAGTTTGAGACCAGCCTGAGCTACAAAGTGAGCTTAAGACCAGCCTGAGCTGCATAGTGAGACCCTGTCTCAAAAAGACAAAAAAAAAAAAAAAAAAAAAACTATAGATTTGCATTTTTGCAGATTTAATATTATAGTTGTCTTGTATTTTTAAAGTGCTACTTTACACATTACTTCTTTACTAATGTGTGTTAGTTTTAACAGAATAATGGACTTCATTTTGGCATATTCATGGATCCATATATCATGCTTCGATCTTATCTAAGTTTCATTGCCTTCCATTATCTGATAAGGTAAAAGGGTTTGCAAACAACAGAGAATGTGGGGTGAACCCTACTGTGGCTGTTTCTTCAATTTCGTCAACAGAGTGCTGTCTGGAAGGCTACTGCATGACCTATCCCAGGGCCTTCCTTGGTATGAAGTCTATACATTTGCATTATTTCTCTCTGGTGTTTTGTGAGTGAGATTCCAATCCCCCAGTAAGCACTGAGGACTTTTCTCTATTTAGGTTTAGGTGTTTGCTACGGTTTGAGGGGCCTAGTTCATGCATCTGAAGTGATATAGCGTTGGGCGGAGATGACAGTTTTGTAGTGAAGCACTGTTTTGGCCGGCCTCTGGGGCCCTCTGAGTTCCTCACAATGGCATTCCGTCTACTGGGATGTACATTGCTTTGCTTTCTGTCTGTGGGTCTTGGTCTTCTATCAATAAAAATGGAAATGTAATATAGATTATGAAATTTAGCCCTCAACCTGAGCTAAACATTTCCTAGTTTCTGGGGTGTTTGGTGTCTGTATCTCTCAGCATGTGCAAGTCATAGACATAGATTGTCTAAGAACCAATAGAGTTTCCTGAGCACAAGACAGGGACCCCGCAGATCTCACTTTCTCTTGAAACAATCTTTTGTGCAGCTGTCATTCCACAGAATAAATTTTTTATCATCACTTTTCCCCTTTTTTTCCTTAGGTTGTCCCTCCAGACTTTCACATAAGATCTGAGACACATTTTTAAGAGACAAGGTATTTCATAGGAGCCATACTGATAAAGTGGAAATATGCCAGGGAGGCTTTTGTGAGAAAGCCTTGCCTTCCTCCAGGTTCAATGAGATCTGGCAAAACAGTGCCCTGTGAGCGCAAGACTTTTTTAAAAAGTATTGTGTACAGAGTCTACAGGGTCTTGCTATACAGATCAGATTCATAGTTGTCCTCCTGTTTTCAACCTCCCAACCACTGGGATTACAGGCATGCACCACCACACCCAGTCTGAGTGCAAGTCTTTTAAAGAAATCAGTGATTTTGAGCATATTTTAAACATGATTACTTTTACTTCCTTCTTTTGTTAGTGCAAGAAAAGTCTCCTCTCTGCTTTACTCTGAGGACTGGCAGGACTCCTGATTGGTAAAAATCATCAAAGTGCTGTTGTCTCTCCCCCCCTCCCCCAGATTGGACCTCCTTTGAGTATTTAACTCCAATTAGTCTGTAGTAAGCTTTTGGCAATTTTTCATTATGGATTAAAATTACAGTGACCTTAGCTTCTTGCTTCTGCTCTCAGTAGGATGTGGTTCTCATGATGCAGCTCTACAACTTGGGATGGGGGTAGATGTGCTTGATCTTGGACCTAAATTGTGTCACTCTTCTAAGAGAAGTTATTTTTTGCTTTGGTCAAGATCTCTTTAATCATAATGTAAAAACAGTAATACTTACCTCAAGGCCAAAATAGAAACTAGAAATTCAGTTTTACTGCTTTTGACAGTAAATAGTAAAAAATTAGAAAGAAATGAAATTTATAATTAATGCTCTATTAATGATGATATTCAGTAGAATTAATTCCCTGAAGATTTTAATCATTTAAAAATAGTTCAAATGTAAGGATATGGTAAAAGAATAAATGTATTTGCTAAAATTCATATTAATGAAATTTGTGCATTATCCTATAGGTGAATGGCATATTTCATATTGTTAATATGCTATATTATATAGGTAATGTTTTATTATATTAATGGAAGGCAATGATTACTTTATGAGTGGTGAGTCTATTACTAGAGTAAAAATATTTTTATTTTATTGTATAATTGCACAGCAAACACCGCATTAGGCAAAGCTCAACAGACAATGATAATGTTATTTAAGGATGTATAATGCAGAGACTAACTGCCGAAAGAAAGGCTTCAGAGACTTTAATAGCTGGCATGGGGTACACTGTGAGTAGCCAATGTTGAATAGTTTATCCTACCCAAATCAAAGTAGCTTTTCTCTTATCTTCACCATAGCAGGTAATTTTTCAACTTAGAGCAGGTGCACACCATTTATGGACTCCAAGCTCCAGCCTTCCCCAGGTCCTGAGGCGTGGTGTACTGTCTTAATGCTGGTGTTTCATAGAGATGGTGGCCAGCTCTTTGAGGAAGATAGTCCTGCGGGATAATATTAGTAGAGGGCTTGTTTGCTTGTTTTTTTAAAGAAGACTTACAACTCTAAATGTGCAGATAAAAGATTTTCAATTAGACTTTTTCTTCGTAAGACACCATAAGGAAAAGAGATCAAGAACTTGAACAGGGGAGACTGTCCGAATTTAATCACCTCAAGGGAAATGTTAAGAAATCTTTGATGCAGAAAATGGGGCTCATGGTCTTCAAGCAACCATTTCTTTTCACTCAACAGAAGCACTGCCCACACCTTGAGGTCTGCGCACAAAGCCAAGGCAGTCACAGCAGCACAATTCTCTATCAGGCTTCCTTTTTTAAAATAGAAATTATTTATGTAAAAGAGATTTATAAGCATTTTATTAGAAAAGAGATTTGAACAATTCTAAAATTTAGAAAAATTTAAAATTACAGGCAGTATTATAGCTAAAAAGACAGCCTTTAAATTCTATACATTATAAAAATTCAAATAGAGACATTTAATTCAAGAAAACGAAGCTATTACCTGCTGATATAATTAGGGCTTATTAAGAACCCTTACTAGTTCCTGACCTTAAATTTTATGAAGCAAGTCTCCATAAAATTACTCCGCCTGGCCATGGTGGTCCATTCCTGTAATCCAGGTTCTCAGAGGACCTATGCAGGAGGATGGCCCTGAATCACAGGATATCCTGAGGCTATAGTAAGCTGAAGGTTTTGCTGAATTACTGGATATAGAGAGACTTGTTTCAAAAAGTCTTTATAAAAGCACACCTAACAAAACTGGTAGGTAAGGCAGGAGATACAATAATCTACCATATCCGAACAATCACAAATACAACTTGTGTAAAGTATTTAGATTCAAGGCTTTAAAAGTATTGAGATATAACTTTGACAAATCATCACTCCACTAATTAAATTCCCTGAGACTATTTTTGAAAATTTCAAGCCCTATCTGTAGCTTCAAGACAAAACCAAGAAGGCAATGAAGGTTCGGTACTAGAGATGAAAGATCTAGTGGAATTTTTTTATGGTTTTCATTACAATATATTCAGATAACACTGTATTTCTTCTTACTTTGCAATCATTTAAATTCATTATTGTTTTTGGGCATTCTGCTTCAATTTCAACTGATCTTTATACTTCTATCTAAGCATAATTCTAAGTAGAATGTTACAAAATACAGTCTTACTCAAAAGTGGTTATTGTAAGTGGAGATAATGGCTATGTTACCAACTTGAGCCAGGTATAAATGGAAAATAAAAGATAGAGCTCGCTACTGGAGTCATTCAAATGTGATGTCACCCACTAAGGCAATATCATTTGAGAGAAGGGGGAAACAAAATAGAGCAGAAGATTGTGATACTGTACCATTCATGAGTACATGAAAAGGTAAAGGCAGAGAAAGTCACTGTAAGGACCAAGCATTTGGGGGGTGTTGGGTGCTATGTGTTTGTGGGAATGTAGGTGGGAAGAGAAGAGAATGTTTAGAAAAAATATCAAGAAAACTATAGAAAATGGTTTCAAGAAGATTGACAATGAAAGTTTTCTTAAATAAACTATTCATAGCTTAAATTTAGCATAATGATTTTTGCCCTGCCCCTGGGGCATGCTGAGATGGCAATTGAGACTGGGCATGGTCCATTAATCCCAGCTCTTGGGTTGCTGTAAACAGGAACATCACTTGGAGACCTTTGGAGTAGGAGACCCTGAACACCCTGTAGATCCTTCCCTAAAATACAAAAATAAATAAATTAATAAAGAAAAGAAAGAAAAAAGAAATTATAGATGGCTCAAAAGTAAAGTTTTGACTGAAATTTTAAAGTACTGTTTTAAATTACTTACGATCAACCACCTTAATTATTAATTTAATTGATAATTTAGTTCTAAAATTAACATTTTAAATTAGTTCTAAATGTTAGTTTTGTTTTTTTTTATCTTTTGTTACATCAGTAAACAGTAATTTCGCAGTGTACTGGGCGTGCATTTCTTGGCTGCAGTTGGTGTGTGCGCGCGCACAGCGCGTTTCAGATCTTTATGCCTCCCCCACTCCTCCCTTCGCTCCGTGTCTCTCCATCTCCATTTTCCCTTGAAAAAGATGTATCTCCCCCTCCTATAATCAATCATTTATTTTGCTCTTTGAACATTCTTTAAGCTTCTTTCTTTTATAATTTAGTTTTTCAAAACTATGATTATTTCCAAAATTTATTCAATAGGTCATTATTACTCATGACTAAATATAATGTACGTTAGACAAAAATTTCATATTAAGAATCAAGTATAGCAGGGGCTAGAGATCTTATCCCTGGTCTGCCATGCTGGATCCGCTGCCAGGGCTCACTAAATCAGAGATTGAGATTGGGCGTGGTAGTGCTTGCCTGTAATCCCATTGCTTGGGAGCTGACAACAGGAGAATAACTATGAGTACAATTCACTTAGTGAGATACTGTAGACCCTGCAGACCCTGTACTAAATACATAAAAATAAGAAAAAAAAAGTAACCAAGCATGGACTGGCCAGATAGCTCAGCGGACTAAAGGGTCTGCTTAGGCAGGCACATGGATGGAGTTTCATCCCCTGCTTACTGTGCTGGCCCTACCCCTGAGGCATGCTGAGATGGCAAATGAGATTGGGCATGGCATGTGCAAGCCTATAATCCCAGAGCTTGAGAGGCTTGAAACAGGAAGATCAGTATGAGTCTGAACTGTGTAGGAAGACCCTGTAGATACTGTACTGAATACATTAAAAAAAAAAAAAAGAAGCCTAAGCTGAGAATTAAAAAGAATTTTTAAAAATCTTTTATTCATTTATTTATGTATTTGCTAGAGGGTCTCACTACATAGCCTAGACTTGTAATGATCCTCCTGTTTCCACTTGAGATTACAGGCCTGCACCACCATGCCCAGTTGGTGGCCAGCGCAGCTTGAGTACTGCATGCAATACTGGCGATTGAACCTGGGTCCTTGCACCTGCCAGGCAGATGATTAGACCCATAAGCTATCTCCCTAGATTCCCCTTTTAAAAATTAATTAATTAATTAATTTTTTGCAGGGTCAGGTTTTGCAGTTAGACTCCTAGTGATCGTCCTACCTCAGCCTCCCCAGCATTGTGATTTTACTGCTGCACAGCACCACACCCAGTTTGGGGGCTGGCTTATCATTCCCCAGAAATCCTGAATAGCATAGCCTGTTGTACTGGGGATCAAATCTGAGTGAGCTGAAGAATTTTAGCAGAAATATTACAAATAAATATTTGTGGAATGTTCAAGTGGAAATTTTTTTATGTTTTGAGTTAAAAATGGATAATTATTTTAACAAAATTAAATAAAACTATGACTTGAAAATTTCATGTTTTACATTAGACTAAATGAACATGTACTAAAGTTTGTTTTTCCTTGTGGTGTCGAGTTCAAGCACCTAAGGTAGTTGAATGTAAATGGACTGCCCACTTTTGACAGGTGTAGACAAAGGAAGGGTTGTAGAAAGAAAAAATCATGATGTGTGTGTATAGACAGTACAGTTGGGGTAGATAACGTTGTGCTTCTACATAATTCTATGATAGGCAAGATCTGCACTAATGGTGGTTGGACAGGATATTATATCGGCTTTTAGTGCTATGGTCATCCACTAGGTAAATAATTATTGAATTTTTGATATAATTCAGGTATAAAAAACTAAGATAAGTAAGCAACTACACTCTTAATTCACTGATAAGAGATATCTGCTAAAATAATACCTGTAAATATAATATCATGTATGCACCTTGTACAATACCAAAACGTTATGAAAACAGTTTGCAATGTATTAATTCATCGACTCTATGGTTAAGG
>PVKA01021474.1:0-27564 GCA_004027165.1 Ctenomys sociabilis | reverse complement strand
TTTAAAAAAAAATAAAGTTTGTTTTTGTTCCAACATAAATGTAAACAATGGTCACTAAATTTCATCAGCTGGAGATGAATTAGATGAAAATGACAGAAATCAATTTTACTTTTACCATTCAGATCTTGTACATTAGACCCAGACCGTGGGTCATCCATTCCCAAAACTGTTAGAAAAATGCAGCTAACAGTTTTGAAACTGACAATGTGTGCTGTCTGTTATTTATTTGAGTAGGCTGCCTTTGAGAAACACAAGAAGAAAAAAAGTGTGATCAGTATCCCTCCCTTTGTGAAGCTCATCAGTGTTTTCTTCTCTGTATGTCTATCAGAGAGGTTTTTTTAAAGCTAAAATCCTCCTATCTAGTTTTGTATCAGTTTCAATCCAAGAAAGAACTTAAATGAAGAAAGCTTTGCATTGCTCCTCTTCAGAAGGGTCATGAAAATCCCAAGGCCCAGGAAAATCTGACTGCTTATCAGCAATGAGATATAAATTTCTACTCAACCAACCTTTCCACAATGAAAACACAGATGGAAGCATATTTGATATTACCTAGTCCAAGCCACAATGCCTACACTCATTTTGGATGGAAGATGTAATAGTTTTAAAATTTGAAGCATGGAATTAAGAGCCAGAGATCTGCTAACAATAATGGTCCTATGTTTAGCAAGAATGCATTGCTGACTTAGAATTTCTGAAGGTTTACCATATGTTGAATGCTTTTACAACAACAAAACAAAAATATTTGTGCTAGAGGTCCAGGAATGGGTACTTCTGTCTTAGAACAATATTTAGGAAAACATAATCATAAATTGAATTATTTTTTCCAGGTTACTTATCCTTTATTTATTTCTCTGTGGTCATGGAGAACACTCCAACTTCATGTAAGAGCTTCTCTCCATACTACTACAAGTTCATCCAATCACCACATGTTTGATGGACTTAAAATTTTCATTCAACCCTAAACTTAGAGCTAATGACCACATTTTGGAAAGAAAAAACTAACTTACAGCTGTGAGTTTAATCTAAATAATTTAATCTCAATAATTCTGCCTAAATTTATAGTCCTCAGCATGAATCTGAATAACACTTCAAACCCAAAAAAATGTATGAAAAACTTAAAAGACCAAGAGATAAAAAAATCTAAACTTTTTAGTAGAATTTTTTCTGCCTCAAGTTTTTCCTTTTAATTATTAAACAAATGTCCACTGTCTAAGAACAAAAACAGGCTATTTTCACTTTTAATAATGGAGGTGGTAAAATACATTTTAGTAGAGTTGGAAATTAGGTACGCTACAAAATACTGGCATGATATTATATGCATTTATAAAAATAATGGCATTGCATCTCTAGCTTTATGTGCAAAATAGTACAGTTAAGTTGCATTTGTCCATTCAATTAAATACTCTTGTAAAATCAAAGACAGTAACAAAAATAGTTTCCTTGATAAAGGCATTATGTTTCTGCCAGTATCTCTGTATGCTTCATAATTTATAATTGTGCCTTTATGTTGAGGTCAATATGATCTGCTTGAAGCATTGGTAGGTCTGATATTCTATAGAACAGCTGCAGAGTTTTGTAAAAAATCAATGCCTCTGGCTCTCGGGTCAAGTTGGGGCAGAGAGTTCAGGCTTTGATCACGCTTTCTGTTCTAAACACATAATAACAATTGATAAAACATTAAAGATTAAACTCTAGAAGACACTGCTGTGCTCAAATAGGAGGTAAAAATGTCTGTGTACCAGAAATAGAATAAAAACAGAGAGGAATGCGCTGATCTGAAGCCATGGGCTTGTAGAGCTTAAGTTCCACAAGGTAGTCTTGGCCAGGAGTCCAGTTCCTGCAGGGTAATTGGCACTAACACTGATTCATGTAAAGTGGTGACCTTGGACCACATTAACCACAGGAAGCCAGAAAATGTGATATGGACCCCTGCCTTACCTACTTCTAAAGGAAGACAAAAATAAAGTTATAGAAACATGAGTGAATTTATCATGTTCCTAAAATAACGGTAGGACTGAAAATGTGTATTTTACTAAAGACAGTTATTTTCTGGTCCTATGTTAGCAAATGGTGGCAATTAAAATATTGGTAGGAAGAAAGAAACAACCTAAGAATAGCATCTCTCACCAAATTACCAACTTCTCTCTTGATTCCAAAAATATCTGAATTCAGTTTCATGCAAAGATAGTCAGACATCATTTATTAAAACAAAAGCCTGAAATGGATTTTATGAGACTCTTACAAAGACTATAATTTTTTAGCAAGATTCAAAAATGTAAAACCTTTTGCAACATTAGAAAGAATGCTTATCTACAGCAAATCCAAATAATCAAGGGTACTATTCCAGACCAGGCATTTCTGTTTTAATTGCAAGACTAGTTTATTAACTGTTGGATGATTGCTAGTAGTAATATTTAGCAGCATAATAAAAGCACAGAAAGTCATGAACCTCTGAGAGTGCTAAGTGACTCTTTATCCAAATTGAAAATCCTTCATATTACAGCTTCTGTTTCAGCATCTTTAAGTGTGCTTTCATATTGTATTATATAGGAGATATTGCTCTCTGTACAGTTATGGGGCATTTGAAATTCGCCTAAAGTAAATGAACACTAAATTTTAATTGAACATAAATAGATGCCTGAGGCTAATTCCTACTGTAGTAAAAGAAAAAAAAATTAAATACAATTTAAATATCCAGAGGAATAAAATAAGAGAAATCAATAAAAGGAAGAAATTAAAAATTATGAATATAAGTTATAACTCGTTTTTAACAGCAACAAAGAGGAAAAGCAGGAACTAGAAAGGATAGCAAAAAGTAAAAATTGAACACTACATTTAACAAGTTTCCCCTAGAAATGTGTAAAGAATACTGCATTCCCAAACTAGAAAACATGCATTAGCAACAATGTTTATGAAAATCCATTGTTAAGCTGTACCATAAGGAAATACAAGCAAAAAAAAATTACATCATTCAGAATATGCATGAGAAAATTGCTTTGCTCACGCTTTCTGTTCTAAACACATAGGACTGAAAATTTGTATTTTACTAAAGACAGTTATTTTCTGGTCCTATGTTAGCAAATGGTGGCAATTAAAATTGGATGGATTTAAGACAGCACATAATAACATAATAATTAGAAATAGCCTAATATTGAAATTGATATATTTTTGGAAACATGCATGTCTAAGGCAAGTTAACTAAAATAATTAGAAAACATGTTAAATAGAAATATAACACAATAGAGTTGGGCAAATAGCTCCGTGGATTAAAACACCTGCAAACAGGTGCAGGGGCCAGCTGTGCCGGCCCCGCTCCCGGGGCTCGCTGAGATGGCAATTGATATGGCGTGGTGGTGTGCGCCTGTAATCCCAGCTCTTGGGAAGCTGCAAACAGGCAGAGCACTATGAGTCCAATCTTGCAGTGAGACCCTGTAGACCCTTCCCTAAAAATACCGAAAAAGAAAGAAAGAATGAAAGAAAGAAAGAAAGAAAGAAAGAAAGAAAGAAAGAAAGAAAGAAAGAAAGAAAGAAAGAAAGAAAGAAAGAAAGAAAGAAAGAAAGATAACGCAATGAAGCTAAGATGTAGTGTCATGGTGTAGACCTCATATGCTGCCCCAAAGTCTTACATGTTTAGATGATGAGATTGGATCAAGGGCACAGTATACTACTTGAGTGTTTATTTTTGATAAATTAAGAAGCTGAATGTGCTATGAGGAGGTGGAGCTGATTTAGAAATGTGTCCCTGGGGAGGCCACACCAAAGTAGAGAAGAAATGGCATTTTCTTATCTCTGTCCCTCCCGCTCTCTCTGCTTCCCAGCTAGTATGGGATGAGCAATGGCCTTCCTAAGCCGCTTCCCTCGTATTTCTACTTTGGAAATGGCTGATTACGGACTGATCTCTAGAGGAAAAAAAAAAAAAAAAAAAAAAAAAAAAAAAAAAAAAAAAAAAAAAAAAAAAAAAAAAAAAAAAAAAAAAAAAAAAAAAAAAAAAAAAAACCTACAAGTCAACTAGATTCCAACTCCTTGAGGTTGTGGCTATGGACTATATTAAATATTTTGTCCCCAAAATGGGAAAATGTCCAATACATATACTAAAATAAATGCATTGTAGCTACATTTTGCTCACAGGGAAACTTTTAAACTTAAATATAAATTTCAGTAAAAATAGCCTTCGTTAAAATAAATTACCAAAAGAATGCACATTAGTCTAAAAAAATCAAAGTAACAAAAATCGAGTCTCAATGAAACAAAAGGCTACGTCTATAATAAATTAAGTCATAGAATGAAAGCTCTCCTTCAAGAACCAAAAAGTCAGTGTAGACTTGAAATAGGAATAAGCATTTTCAGGATACAAGAGCGAATAGAACTCCAGATTCTGCAATGATTCAAGACTATATATTGTATGTATAGTAAATTATTTTTCTACAATTTGAGACATTTAAATTAACTATCTAAATTTGTAAGAAACATAAATGACTAGACATAGAAGAACCTGAAACATTTTAACCTCAAATTAAATATTATGATAAGGAAAATATTATGTCTAGGTTCAGCATTTCATTTCTAAATATTTAAAAGCAAAATAGCATAATCTTATACAAAGTCTTCTGAGAAATAAACCCTAAAGGAATATTTTTCAACTTCTTTTAATGTATTCAGTACAGGGTCCACAGGGTCTATTACGTACATCGGACTCCTACTGATTCTCCTGCCTTCAGCCTCTTGAGGGCTGGGATTACAAGCACACACCACCACACTCAGTTTCAAACCTTGTCTCAATGTGCCCAGGGGTGAGGCCAGTAGTGCAGGCCTGGGGGTCAGACCCTGCTGTTGCCCTTTGGCTAAGCAGGCACTTTAGTCTGCTGAGCTATCTGGCCAGTCCTCAACACTTTTTGGGGGGGTGATGGGGGGACCAGGGATTGAACTCAGGCCCTTGCATTTGCCAAGAAAGCACTTATTACATTGAGCCATCTCCTCAATATATTTTTTTAAGAACAACATAATCTTAATGTCAAAATCAAAATAATGGAAAATATTACTTACAAATGCATATGAAAAAAAATCCTCAATAATATTTGAGTTAACTCAATAGGAGATATCTAAATCTAAAAGATATTTTGGCCAAGTTCAGTGTATTCTAAAAATATGAGATTGACCAGTAAATTTGCAAAATATTATTGTATTTGGTTGAAGACTAAATTATAGTAATTATTTTAATATTTATTAATAAGTATCTAGAAATATAAATTGCTACCATAATGCATAAAATGAAGTCATTTTAAGCTAGCAAATTATAAGAGTAATCATTTAGTCAACACAAATACATCTAAAATATCACAAGAATCATACAACAATATTTTTAATGTATTTAGTACAGGGTCTACAGGGTCTCACTATACAGATTGGACTCATAGTGATCCTCCTGCTTTCAGCCTCCCGAGGGCTGGGATTACAGGTGAGTACCACCATGCCCAGTCATTTTCCCCATCTCAGTGCGCTCCAGGAGTGTGGCTGGCACAGCATGCTAGGGATCAAAGCCAGTCCCTGCATCTGCCTAAGCAGGCACGTTAGTCTGCTGCACTATCTGGTCAGCCTTACAAAACTTTTATGTCATTTGCATAAAACAAAAACTGCAGAAAATACGATTTAATATTTAAGATTTGATTATTAATATGTGATTAACACATGAAATCAATGATAATAAGAGAAAAGAAAGATGAGAATGGAAAAGATCAAACAGGTTATGTATATTCTTTTCTCCTCTTCTTTAAATCAAGTGTCAAAATTCATGGTTTAATGTTAAGATTTTTCCTAATGTGTACTGAGTATATTTCTGCTCTTTATTGCTTGCATTTTGCTGGTGTATTAGTGAATCCTATACAGACATGCTTTGCCAGTAGATGTGAAAGACATATCTAGTTTATATTTCTGTTTACTTATCCAATGATAGAGTTGTTAGAAATCATCCCTTATTTCCTTATTTTATACTGAATCGTATTGGGTCTATGTTGAATTTTAACACTGACAATACTTATGCAAAAATAGAATAAAACTGATATTTAACACAATATATCTATAGGTAAATAAAGATTGTGCTTGTGCTAAGATAAGCAAGTTACTTATATTCATCAGAATTAGTCACTATAAAGTGATTATGGATTAATGGCTCAATTAATCACTTTCATTTTCTAAGATATCTCATGACCTCTCTGGAGAAAGCTTTGCTATTAAGGTAGACCTCGAGAAAAGTGGAATTATCTTGTAATACAAATTGGAATCCAAAGCTACTGAGCAATAAAATGATAAAAATAGAATATGTGTAATAATGGATAAAATGGATGCCTTTTAAGAGATTCATACTTGGTGAGGAAAAGTCTCAACAGCTGGAATTTTGGAAGATAACCTGGGAGGCACGAGTGGGATACTGACCACCCACACCTCTACCGTGCTTATTTCAATGACCTCCCGTACATTGTTAGAATATAATAAAAGCAGAGGTATGAAATTAAGAAACATAGGAAATATTTATTATCAATTTTTATTTCATAATATTTATTCAGGTTCTTATTAAAATATTGTAACTAACCTTCAGAAATAGGAAAGCCAGTGCTGGCCAGATAGGTAAGCTGACTAAATCAGTTTATGCAGAGCAAGGGCTGAGTTTCAATCCTAGGCATGCCATGTTGGCCCAATCCCGGGGAGGCGCTGAGACTGTGATTGAGGCTGGGCATGGTGGCACGTGCCTATAATCCCAGGGCTTGGGAGGCCGAAAACAGGAGGATCACTATGAGTTCAGTGTGTGTCATGAGACCCTGTTGACCCTGTAGAGCCTGTACCAAAAACTCCAGTGATTTCCTCTGACTCTATGGGTGTGTTGTATGGCATTTACTGATTTGTGTATGTTGAACCATCCCTTCCTTTCCTTGGTGAGTACTACTTCGTCATGCTGCATAAAAAAAGAAAGGAAAAAAAAAAGGAAACTCACATTTTTATTTGGGAAAAGTTGTACTGGTTCATTCTTTCTGTTTTAATATTTAGACTTTTGACCTCCTTTTATTTTATTTTAGTGCGTGGTATTAGACATGGATCCTCAACACGTAGAAAGCCAGTTTTTGAGCTCCACTTGTTAAATAGGTTATTCTTCTTTCAACAAATGTGTTTGGCCTCTTTATCAAAGGTAAGGTGGTTGAGTGTGTTTGGATTTGTTTCTGCATCTTCTAATCTATTCCACTGATCCTCAAATGCTCTTTTTCAACCAGTAACATGCTAGTTTTATCACAGAAGCTCTGCAGTATAATTTTAAGTGTGAGAATATGATGCTCCCACCTTCCCTTTGTGCCCAAGGTTGTTTTCCCTATCCTAAGTCTCATCTGCTTCCAAATTAATTTTAGGACTGATTTCTCTAGTTCTGTGAAATATGCTAATGGTATTCAAATTGGAAATGTATTGAATCTATATAACAATTTTGGCAGTGTGGTCATTTTCACTTTGTTGGTCCTTGCTACCCAAAAACATGGGATTTTTTTTCTTTTTCTGATACTTTCTTCAATCTCTTTTCTCAGAATACTATAGTTTGTAGCATAGAGATCTTTCATTTACTTTCTTGAATTTATTTCTTCACCATTTCATTTCTTGTGATGCTATTGTGGAGGGTTTAATTTCCTTGATTTCTCTCAGTGACTTTGTTTATTTGTGTGAAGTAATATTATTTTTAATTTTGTATCCAAATACATGATTGCATTTGGTTACTACCTAGCACTATTTTGGTGGAAATTTGGGGTCACCCGTATAGAGTATCATGTCATCTACAAATAATAATTTAACTTCTTCCTTTCCTATCTTTATTCTCTTGTATATTCTCTTGTTGAATTGCTCTGGCTAATGGTTTGAGAAGTATATTGATTGGGAGTGATGAAGGTGAATAATTTTTTCATGCTCCTGACTTTAGAGTAAAAGATTCAGTTTTTACTGTTTACTATGATATTGGCTGTTAGTTTACCATCTATGGCTTTTATCAGATTGAGACAAAGACCACATATTTGAATTTCCTGTAGGATTTTTTTTATGAATGGGTGTTAGACTTTGCCAAATGCTTTTTCTGCATCTACTGAGGTGAATGTTTGATCTTTTTATTTGGTCCTGCTGGTGTGTGGTATGACATTTATTGATCAATGTATGTTGAACCATTGCTTTCTTTTCTTGATATGTCCTACTTGGGCATGTTGTAAAATCTTCTTAATGGTTTGCTGCATTTTTCTTTGTCAGTCTCTTATTGAGAAGTTTTTGCTTCTATATGCATCAAGGTGATTAGCCTAGATTTCTCTTTTTAGTGTTAAGACTTCGGTTTTGATATCAATGTAACACTTATATCCAGAAATTATTTAGAAGTATTGTTTCCCTTTCAATTTTATCAAAGATTTGGCAGAATAACGGCATCAAATTTCCTCCAAATTTCTTACAGAATTTAGCAGTGTCTCAATCAAGGCCTGCATTTTTCTGTGCTGGTAACTTTTAAATTTTTCTTTCTTTCATTATCATTGTTTTATTTAGAATTTTAATAACTTCTTGATTCAGCTTTTGGAAATTCGTATGTATCTTGGAATCCATCCATTTGTTGTAGTTTTCATTTTAATAAAATGAAGGATCTTGAGGTAGATATTGATGATTTTTTCTGGGATCCAATCGATTTATGGTGATATCACACCTTTTGTTCCAATTATGTGAGTTTGTGTCTTCTCTCTCTCCTTTTAAAAAATTTTGTGTATGGGGTACTGGGTCTCACCATACACCTCAGTCTTGTAGTGGTCCTCCTGTTTTCAGCCTCCCCAGTGCTGGGATTACAGGTGTGTGCTACCACACCTGGACTTGGTCACTGGCTCAGCATGCCAGAGGGTGGGGCCTGTGCAGCATGTGGTACCAGAGATAGAACTCAGGTCCCTGTGCTTGTCTAAGCTGGCATTTAGTCTGCTGAGCTATCTTGCTGCCCCTCCTTTTGATAGATAAAGACTGGCTAAGAGTTCATCAGTTTTATTTAACGTCCAATTCTTCTTGCATTCTTTTCTTAGTCTCCATTGAATTAATTTGTACTCATTTCTTTGTAATTATTCTGTCTTATGAGCTTTGAACTTGATTCACTCTACTTTCTCTAGAAGTGTAAGGTTAAACATTAAGTTTTTTTTTTTTATTTGAGCTCTCTGTGTTTATCTGGTATAAGAAATTAGTGTTATTAATATATATTAGAGTTGCACTGAATCTATGTAATGGTTTTGTATATATGATAAAGGACTCTTAGGACTGCTTTGATTGCATCCTATAAGATGCAGTATGTTGCAATGGCATTTTCATTTAATTGTAGATACTATTTGTTTTCAAATTTCATCGGTAACCCACTGGTTGTTCAATAGGTGTTCTTTACTTTGTATGTGTTTATGCAGTTTTTTGTGATTCCTTTGCCATTGATTTCCAGTTTCAATGCACTGTAGTCCAATAATTTGCATGGACTAACTTAAGTTCTTTTGAATTTAACCAAGCATATTCTATGAGATGATATGTGGTCTGTTTTGAGAATATTGCATATGGAATAGAATGATGTATTCTAATATTGTGGGGTATAGCACAGTAGACAACTATAAGCTCATTTGTTCATAGGTTTGATACAATTCTGATTTTTTTGTTGATGTTTTGTCTGTTTGATCGAAGTATCTGTGAAAATGTGGGTATTAAAGACCCCCATTATAATCATTTGATTTTTCTTTTTTCTTCTTCTCTTCTTTTCTGTTCTTCTTTCTTTCTTTCTTCCTTTCATTCTTCCTTCCTTCCTTCCTTCCTTCCTTCCTTCCTTCCTTCCTTCCTTCCTTCCTCTCTCTCTCTCTCTCTCTCTCTCTCTCTCTCTCTCTCTCTCTCTTTCTTTCTTTCTTTCTTTCTTTCTTTCTTTTGAGATAGGGTCTGTGTACTACAGGCTCACCTTGAAGTCACTATACATTCCAAATTGAGATAAAGACCATCTATTTGCATTGCAGGATGGCCTTCTGTTCACAGTGATTCTCCTGCCTTATACTCCTGAATGCTGAATTTACAGGTTTTTACCTGTTTGGATTTTCATGACATTAGTATTGTTTTTATAAAATTGTATCCTCCTATATTTCATCTTTTACTTATTTTTTTTTTGGTAAAGGGTCTCTCTACACCCCTCAAACTCACAATGATCCTCCTATGACAGCCTCCCCAGCAGTTTGATTACAGGTGTCTGCCACCACACCATTTTTGGTGGCTGGCTCAGTGTGCCTGAAATTCCAGGGCTCCAGGTTAAGTTCGACTTGCAGTACCAGGGATGTAACCTGGTCATTGTCCTTTACAGGCAGCTGTTTAGGCCACTGAATTATCTTGCCAGCCCACCTGTCCACCTGTATTTGGTCTATACATCTTTGTGATTGTCATCTCTTCATCTTGGAGGTTTCCATTAACAAGTAAGTACTGACCTTCTCTGTCTCTGTTGATCAGTCTTGATTTGACAGTCTTGTTTTTGCAAACGTAATAGCTACAGAGTCCTTTTTTCAGGGTCTTATCATGTGAAATACTATTTTTATCCTTTAACTTTTAGTCTATGAATTTCTTTTTGAATTAAAGGTGCTTCATATATGCAGCATATTGTTGAATCTTATTTCTTGATTCATTCTGTCAACATGTTTGTTTTGATTAGAGAATTAAAGGCATTTATGTTGATGATTAGAATAGATATGTATGGACTTGTCCTTATGATTGTGTTTTCCTATCCTTGTTTCTGCTCTGTGATGGCTTTCCTGCCTGATGCCTTCTTTCTGTTGGCATTTTGAGAACTGAAGTCTTATCTCTTTTTGAAATATCCTTCAGAATATTTTGGGGTCTGTGTTGACAATCATGAATTTCTTCAGTTGTTCTTTTTCATGGAAATATCTTATGTCTCCTTTGGCTTTGAAAGATAGTTTTGTAGATTACATTAATCTGAAACTTACAGGACATCAAAAACTTTTCTCCAAACTCTCCTTAACTTAAGAGTCTGTGCTGAGAAATTTGCTGTGATTCTGATGTGCTTTCCTTTGTAGGTGATTTGTATATTTTCTCTAACAGCTTTTAGTATTCTGTTCTGGTGCTGAATTTCTGGAATCTTGATAATTATAAGCTTTGGCATAAATTTATTTTGATCATAAATCATTGTAGTTTTATATGCCTCACTTTTCTTACATTCAGTTATTTTTTCCATGGTAGGAATGTTTTCTGCCATTATTCCTGGGAACATTTTTTTAATGTCATTTGTATTGATGCCTGATTTTTCATGGAATCCAATCATTCTTGGTCTTATTTGTATAATATATAGCTGTTGGATTGATTTTTCATGTCTTGTGCTAGTTTTACATTATCTTTTTGTGTGTGTTCAGTAAACTTGTTCTTGTTTTCTAAGTCTGATGCATATATATATTTACACACACATATATATAGTATGTATATTTGTGCAAGGTCTCACTACACAGCTCGGACTTATAAGAGTGATCCTCCTGTTTTTAGGCTCCCTAGTTTGGGGATTATATTTGTGTGCCACCATTCCTGGACATCATCAGAGACACATCACGCCTGGGGAGCAGAGCCATCATGGCATGTGATGCCAAGGATCAAACCTTGGCCCCTGCCCTTTCCTATGCAGATGCTTAGTCCAATCTAATAAGGGTAAGGTGTTGCTATCTATTTGGCTCAGCATCCAATAGTTTTGAACTGGGTGATAGTTATGGACCCAGCCAATCAGAGCATTGTAACACAAGATAGAACAACTTATTGCAACAGGCATGACATCCTAGCTAAAGTAGTACAATGAATAATGAGAAAATCAAGCACCACCTAAATATTCACAAACTGTGATTAAATATTTATTTGGTGCCTCTAGCCATTGATGCAAAATCTATAATCATATCACAAAATCCAACATTATCTAGGAATTTGTATACAAAAAATTCCCTTGCTAATGAGATTTTATCTGGTGATGGGGAAACTGGAGAGGGGTAGGGGACAAAACAGATAGTTATGTGAACAGAAATATTGATGCCAGGCTGGAGAACAAAGAAAGATCATTCAGCTTTCAGAAATTGGATAAGGATGAAGGAGGGAGAGGTCAGAGAGAGAGAGAGAGAGAAAGAGAGAGAGGGACAGAGAGAAGAGAGAGAGAGAAATATCAGAGAAATCAAAAGTAGACTAAAAGAAATTTCACTCATGTGTAAATATCATAAAATCACAGATACAGTTGAAGAAAGAAAATAGATGAATAGATCAGAACAATAAAGGCAAAGATTCAAACAGACTAGAAAAAAATTTGCAAAAACCTGTTTGTCTCTGTCATCTCACAATTGCTCTGGCACCTCAAAAAGACAGTTAGATGCTGTTCCCAATGTGTACAGTTGGCTCCTCGAACCACCCTTCTGTGTTCCTCTTCCACTGGCATTCGTGTTCTCTCACACTGCTAGTTGCCAAGCAAGTTGTGGTGCACTTTGTAGGCTGTCTCTTTGCCCCATGGAGAAATCCCTGCAGAGGTGGATCCCCTGTGGGTGAGGGCAGTGTCAGCCTACATGGCTGCAGGGCAGGAGGCCCTGTGCTGCTCCACCACTGAGGTTTGCTGCAGCTCGCGCTGCTGTGCCTCCTCCTGTTGCTCCACCACAGTCCCCAACTAGCCTTACTCCCTAGCTGCTTTGCCCACCATTTCACGGGCAGTGCCCCACAGATGAGAGGGCTTGAATCCCCTCTCCCACAGGGGAGTGCCATGGCTGTTTAAATCCCTTATGTCTGTGTCCCTGTTACTGTGAGCAGGTAGAAAGCATTGTGAATCACTTGCATTGTGGTTCTTAATGTTGCTGTTATTTCAGGTTCAAATTATGTTTCATAATAAAAAAAAAAAAAGTGTCAGCCCTCTAGAGAAGGAACAGTACAGGTGAAATCTCCTGGCAGGTTATTTTGTCCTCTGTAGATGAAAACCCACCAGGCAAGGGGTCTTGCATTTCAAATCTGTCTTATTTGGCTTGAGTTAGCTGGACTTCTGCATTCCATCCATTTGTTGGTGGATTCACAGTATCCCAAACCTTACTCAGCATGCAGGTAGCACAGCCATCAGTCCCTCTGCAGGCTGGATCACTGATTTGTAGAGTGCTAAGTTTGTGTTTTGTGTAATCCACAGGTCTCTTATTTTGGACTGATTTAGATATCAGGATGTATGCTCCTCCTTTTATTTGTGTTTTTAGTTGATTTGCTCTGATTAGCTCTCCTGTGGCTACTCCTGAATACAGCTGTGTTGAATCTGCTCTGTAATGGTTCATTATTTTGACATTTTTACAACTTTTCAAAAGTAACTTTATACAAATAAATGTAAAAAATGCAATACATAGCTGGTAAACTAGTCCAGTGTGGTGTACAATTAATTGGGTTCATTCTCCTTTTATTAATCCTTTTTCATATTATTAGATACCAAGTTTTATTTATTTTTTCTTTCAGTAAGTATTGCATGTGGACTACTGTTCAAAGGCTTAAGACCCGTAGTGGTAAAAAATACTCTTTTAATGTATTTTGTCACAAACTTTTAGAAAGATAGCCACTAAGAATAGATTCTTCTCTTATGGCCAGCTCCCATGAGCAAAGTGTAGCAAAATGGTACTGCTTTTCCCTACTTGTGATTTTAATCAAAAGAGAGTTTTCCTATGGATCCCTTAAGACTTCTGCCAATAATTTCTTACCCCAAGGAGGTAATCCCAGGCCTCCCTCACCCTTCTGTGGAGGACTGCACCATGTAGTGACTGCCTTCTTCTGCGGAGAGCATGACCTCTGCCAGCAGAGCGTGTGGAGCTTCTTGTTTGGTCCTGACTAGTTAGTGGCTCCACACGGCAGTGTACTTGAAGAGCCCAAATCAGGGAGCAGATGCCTTAGCGTTCAGAATACACTGTTTCTTTCACAACACTGGTGACTTGAGTATAACATGTTACCTACCCTATCTTCCACTTCTTGTTTAATTTTTCAGGGTATATAAATTGGGATGGAGAAAGAAGACACAACTTAATGAAGACTATTTTAAACACTGCAGTACAAGGGCCACAATTTTCGTGCACATCTGTAATCCTGGCATTTGGGAGACTGAGGCAGGAGGGTCTCTGTGAATTTGTGGCAAGCCAGGGCTAAATAGTGAGTTTGAGGTTGTCTTGGACTATGTAATGGTACCATGCCTCAAAAACAAACAGACAAACAATAAAATGTATTACAACAAGGTTAATGTTTAGAATGGAAACTCAAGACATATGATCTGTGTCTGGATTTAATCTGTGCCTTGTATCATTCTTTTGGGCAAACAGGATCTTCTGAACTTATTTCTTCATTTGAAAATAAAAAGTTGTAATATATTTTACCTTATGAGTATTTGTTTAATATGCATAGACTTGCTTAAGTGTAATTATAAGAAATAAAATTATGCAAAAGTCTATAAATATTACTTATTCATTGAAAGTATAAGACTTAGGTGAACTATTTGTACGTAAATATGTGATGAAATATGTAGTAGGGATTATTTCAGAAACATAAAATATTACATTTATTTGATATAAACACAAATAGAAACATACATACAAACTAAGAATCTCATAGAGTAACACTGAAAGGAATAGTAGGGAAAAGACTTTAGAGTGTATGATTGATTATTTAGTACTACATTCTTTGCTTAATGTTTACAAAGTATATTTCTTAAGTATTCCTGTAATCGGTAATGACGAGCTAAATAAGGAATAATGGGCATTTCATTTTATTCACAGAATCAAATTATCTTAGTGTTGCTTTAAGTTGCCTTTCTAGTATTTCTCTTTTCTCTATTCAAAAGGCAAAGTTTCACATTTCAGTGCCTCATCTGTGGTTGACACTGACCCAAACTGATTTTTGGGTTCTGATTGAATGATTATCTATTAAAAGGATTGGGGGATCTTATATAATAAGCAAACTACATTGTGTATTTATTTAGTTAGATAGATAGATAGATATAGATATCTTTCTATTCATTCAAAATAAGAGGAAGTTAATGTATATAGATGATATTTAGAAATTAGCAAATGTTACTAGTGAAGTGAAGGGATAGTGAAAATTTCTCTACCAAGTTTGTAAATAAATAAAATTGATTAAGTATGTAGCTGTAAATGCATCAATATAAACAAGAGTCATCTCAGGAAAGTTTACATCCATCAAGTCTACTTAATGAGGTGAAAGCTATAGTGCTGTTCATTTAATGGGTAGCATTAATGACATAATGAGCAGGTTGTGAATGTAGGACAGTAGCTTGGGCAGGTTGTGGATGTGCTTGCAGCATTAGACAGTGAGTGGCAGGTGAGAATTTGCTGCTCAGAATCTTTATTTTTGATGCACTGAGGCCACTGTTCTGAAGGCTGATTATATAAAACAAACTGAAGCATTTTTCAATAATTACCACCTCTAACATTCTTTCCCTTAATGTTTAGTTTGTACCATACTTTCCTAGAGATAACGCTGTAATAGATGGGAACCATAAAGTTATGAATGAAGAACATACTTTACAGAACTTAAGATGTCCTACCACAGAATGTAAGATATTCATATACATTACTGTACGTATTGACACATACAATAAAACAACAAATTCCCTGACAAATGGTTGTGGGAATTGTGGGTAGTCATATGGGATATAATTAAACATTTTACTTCTAATTCACTTTATGTCCCAAAATATCTCAAACCAGGTCATAAACTTAAATGAAAACTATAAATATAAAGACTATAAAATAACACTAGAGAATATCTTAAGGATTTGGTAAAGCAAAGATTTTTAGAACACATACCAAAAACACTGTAAAAGATAAATGTAATTATACTGAAACTAAACTACATATTTTTCAAATGTTATAATTCATTAAAAAATGAGATTAAGAATATGCAAAAATATTTAAAGTAAATATACAGTACTTTACAAAATTTTGTACCAATATTAAAGAATTTTTTGACAGACAGGAGGATATAGCTCAGTGGCACAGTGTTTGTTACCTGACAAGCACAAAGGGAGTTCAGTTTCTGGTTCCAACAAACAAACAAAACTCTTGCTTTAACACAATATGAAAATGTTTTCCATCAGCTTCCTAGATCCCGCCCCAAGCCTGCCCAGAGCAACCTGCCTGAAACAGCCAGGCCCACTCCAGTGGCCTCCTGGATCCAACCCCCAAGCCCTCCAAGTGAGTGGGAATTTGCATGACTCGCCCAGCTTCCCAGATCAGTGAGTATGTGGTGAGTCTGAGGGAGAGCCTTTGGCTTCTTCCCACGCACACCACCCAGTTCCCTACCCCCAACCCTCCAAGCAAGCAACCAGCCTGAAACCTCAGGGCACGCTCACGAGCAACTTCCCAGATCCCTTACCCCAAGGCCTACTGACTGAGTGGGCATTTCCCTGAACCCTTGGCCATCAAAGTTTGGTGAGTTTGGTGAGTCTGAGGGAGAGCCTTTGTCTTCTCCCTGTGTGCTCTCCACCATCCAGAGCCTCAGTTCCCAAGACATCCAGGCCAGAAACCTGCCTGGGACAACACAGACAGACCTACCTGGCAATTCCCCATAGCCACTGCCCACAACCCACCACGGGAGCAAGAACTTTTGGTGACTCTCCTGGCACTCGATCCACCCCCGCCAAGCCTAATGAGTGTGGCGAGAGATTCTGCGCTCCCCAGTGCTCCCCTAACCAGGGACCCAACAGAGGAGAATCACAGGGGCTACAGACAAAAAGGAACCTAACACAATAGCTAGATCCATGCCAGGCATAACTGGATAATCTCAAACTTAATACACTGGCATGTGAGTCTCATTATGCACTAAGGCTATAGCTGCACCCAAGCTCTACACCAAAAGTCAGAGGTCAGCAATATACAAAATGACAAAGACAAGGAAAAAATGCAATCTCAGGTCTAGAGTCCACCAATAAATACAGAGGACAGTGGCTCAGCTAAAATGAATAATTAACAGACACGGAAGCAAAGGAAGAACAGAAGAGAGGTATAGAGAAACTCAGATAAGAATTAATGACTGAAATTAAAAAAGAAAACATTTGAATACATAGCATCTGAAATAAAGAAGCAAATCCAAAAATATCTGGGGGAAATCCAATGCTCACTCAGAACAACTGCAAAGAACACTATTTCAGGTGAGATGTATGAATTAACAGCGTTGGAAGCAAAGAAACAACAGAAAGGCCATGAGGAACTCAAAGCAGAAATAATTTCTGAAATCAAGAAAGAATTACTTGAAATCATACCATGTGAAATGCAGAAACAAGTCCAGAACTATACGGAGGAAACCCAATTTGGAAGAAACTCTGCAAAAAAGGAACTAATAGCTAACTCTATAGAAGACATGGATAAGAAAAGAGAGGAGATCAGAAATATGTCGGAATTCTGGAATGAGCAATACAGAAAAGAAATAGAACAAATGAAGCAGAGTCAAAGAGCTATAGAAGAACTAAATGTATCAGTCATGAATCTACAAAACCATCTGAGTGAAAGCAAGACAGAATTTCAGATCTAGAGAACGTTGGTGCACCTAGTGAAAAGGTGAGAAAGGATCTCTTAAAAACAACGAGAATGCAGGAAAAACGAATCCATCACATGCAAGATGATGCCAAGATGAACAATTTGCGACTAATTGGCATCCCTGAGAATAAAGGAGTCAATACAAATGATATAGAAAGAATATGGGCAGAAGTAATAGCAGAAAACTTCTGAAATATGAGGAAAAAATCCAACATACAGGTAACCAAGGCATACAGAACACCAAATAACTTCAACCCAAGTAAAAACACACTGAGACATATAGTAGTCAAGAGCCCAGAAATGCAACACAAGAATAATATACTGAAGGTTGCTAGAGAGAAGAAGCAGATCACATTCAAAGGAAAAATACATCAGAATTACAGCAGAATGCTCCACACAAACCATGAAGAATATGGAACAGAGTTCTTCAAATCCTGTATGAAAACAAATTTCAGCCCAGACTATTATACCCTGCAAAACTGTCTTTCAAGTTTGATGGAGAAGTGAAATACTTCCATGTCAAAGAACAACTAAAGAATTTCATGACGACAGAGCCATCCTTACATGGGTTACTGAAGGATGTTCTAGGGAGAGACCACAATGACCAGAACTCCACAAATGAGAACAGAAGGAACCCATTAAATAGGATAGACAATTAAACAAAGGATACAAAGGAGTAAACAACCCCAAGTAAATATCTTGACAAACATGAGTCAACATATTTCAATTATAATCATCAATGAAAATGGACTCAATTCACCAATCAAGAGAAATAGACTGACACAGTGGATTAGAAAACATCATCCAACAATATGCTGTATACAAGAAACACACTTCACTCAAAAGGACATTCATAGGCTCAAAGTCAAAGGATCGAAAGTAGTACTACATGCCCCAGCACCTCAGAAAAAAGCAGGAGTAGAAATTCTGTTCTCAGACAGTCTCAACTTCAAACCAAGAAGGATTAAATGACACAAAGAAGCCCACTACATACTGGACAGGGGAAATATTCAAGAGCAAGAGATAACACTCATAAATATCTATGCACCAAACACATGAGAACCCAACTATGTAAGACAATTCTTAATGGACATGAGAAACCTAATATCTAAGACCACAATTTTAACAGGAGACCTTAACACCACCTTATCTAAAAAGATAGGCCAACCAGACAAAAAATTCACAAAGAAATAGCTGATGTGAACCAGAGCTTGGAACAAATGAACATATATAGAGTGTACCACACACATGTCATTTTCCAAAACAGAGCACATACTCATCCAGAAGTCATGCTTAAGTATATGCAAGAAAACAGAAATTATCCCATGCATATTATCTGACCACATTGCAATGAAACTGGAACTAAGAGACCAGAGAAACCAGCAAAACCTGCTAAATTCATGGAAATTAAACAATACCCTACTCAGCAATCAATGGATCACAGAAGAAATTAAACAAGAAATTCAACAATATCTACAATTCAATGAAAATTCAAGCACGACTTATCAGAATCTATGGTATGTGATGAAAGCAGTTCTAAGATGGAAAATCATATCTATGAACTCACTTATTAGGAAAGCAGAATGGGAACAAATAAACACCCTAATGTTGCACCTCCAACATCTACAAAAAGAAGAGGAAAAAAAACCACAAAAACAGGAAGAAATCATAAAGATTACAGCAGAAATTAAGTCAATTGAGATGAAGAAAACAGTTCAAAGAATCCACAAATCAAAAAGTTGGTTCTTTTAAAGACTAAACAAAGTGGATAAGGCTCTAGCCAACCTCATCAGAAAGAGTAAAGAAAAAATTCAAATACAAGCAATAAGAAATGAAAAGGGTGAAATCATCACAGACCCAGTGAAATCCAGAAGATTGTCAATAGCTACTTTGAGAATATTTACGCTCACAGTATAGAAGACACAGATGAAATGGACAGATTCCTAGAAAGGTACAAATTATCAAAACTGAATCAAGAAGATATAACAACTCTCAATAAACCAATAACAACCAATGAAATACAAAATGTAATAAAAAAGCCTACTGACAAAGAAAAGTACAGGCCCTGATGGATTCACAGCTGAATTCTACAAGAAATTTACAGAACATATAATCCCTACACTCCTGAAACTCTTCAATGACATTGCAAACGAAGCAGTTCTCCCAAAATCATTTCTGGAGGCAAGTATTATACTAATTCCAAAACCAGGGAAAGACAACCAAAAAGGAGAACTATAGGCCAATCTCCCTCAAGAGCATAGATGCAAAAATACTCAATAAAATACGAGCAAATAGAATACAGAAAATCATCAAGAAGATCGTACACCATGACCAGATAGGATTCACCCCAGAGATTCAAGGATGGTTCAATATTTCAAAATCTATAAATGTATAACTCTGCATTAATAGACTGAAATCTCAAATCCACATGATCATCTCAATTGATGCAGAAAAAGCTTTTGACAAACTGCAATACTCATTCATGTTCAAAGTCAGACAGAAAATTGGAATAGATGGACTCTACATTAACTTGATAAAAACCATCTATGACAAGCCAAAAGCTGATATAATCCTAAATGAGGAAAAGCTGAAATCATTTACTCTTAAATCAGGTACAAACAAGGATATCCTCTATCATGCCTCCTAGTCAATATAGTTTTGGAATCATTTGCAACAGCCATTAGAAAAGGGGAAGAAATAAAAGGAATAAGAATAGGTAAAGAAGAAGTTAAATTTTCACTATTTGCAGATGACATGATACTTTCCTTGGAAGATCCAAAAAATTCCACTAAAAAACTACTAGATCTGATATGGAAATTCAGTGGCATAGCAGGATGCAAAATCAGTACTCAAAAGTCAATAGCATTCCTCTACACAGATAATAAGCACACTGAAAGGGAAACAATAGAAACAATTTCTTTTACAATAGCACCACAGAAAATGAAATACTCTGGAATTCACTTAACCAAGGAAGTCAAAGATCTTTCACAGAAAATTACAAAACCCTATGAGAAGAGATTATAGTGGATTTCAGAAAATGGAAAGATATTCAATGCTCCTGGATAGGAAGAATCAACATCGCGAAGATGGCCATACTCCCAAAATTGCTGTACAGATTTAATGCAATCCTTATCAAAGTGCCACCAACATACCTGCCAGTCCTACGGAAATTGGTCCTAAAATTTATTGGAACCACAAGCGACCTAGAATAGCTAAGGCAATCTTGGCCAATAAAGACAAGGCAGGAGGCATCACAATTCCTGACTTGAAATTATACTACAAAGACACTGTGAGAAAATCAAGATGGTATTGGCAACAAAATAGACCTGAGGATCAGTGGAATAGATTAGAATATGCAGAGGCATCTACGAAAACACTCAGCCATCTTATCTTCGACAAAGGGCTAGACAAGCTCACTGGGAGAAAGATAGCCTCTTTAGCAAATGGTGCTGGGAAACCTGGCTTTCTCCATGCCGAAAACTAAAACTTGACCCAGCTCTACCACTATGCACTAAGTTAAAGTCAAAATGGTTTAAAGATCTAAACATTAAAACAGAAACACTCAATCTCCAAGAAGAGAAAGTAGGAGGAACTCTTGAAGACATAGGGGTGAGTAAACAGTTCACGAGCAAACATATTGTTACGGGAAGCACTTGAAAGAACCAACAACTGAGATCAACTCTTCTTGAGAAATTTCTACATGTCTAAGGAAAGTGTCAACAAAGTGAAAAGACAACCTACAAATTTTGAAAACTCCACACTAATAAGCATTCAGACAAAGGTCTGCTGTCTACATTATGTAAAGAACTAAGATATAATAGGGCTTTCAAATTTAAAGACCGAATTCAGAAATGGGCATCTGAGATGCATAAACACTTCTCTGAGGATGAAAGTAAAGAAGTGAATAAATACATGAAAAAATGTTCCACATCACTAGCCATCCGTGAAATGCAAATAAAAACAACACTGAGGTACCATCTAACTCCAGAAAGAATGGCTATCCTAAGGAAATCAACCAAAAACAAAGTTTGGAGAGGTTGTGGAGAAAAGGGAACACTTCTCCACTGCTGGTGGGAATGTAGATTAGTACAACCATTGTGGAGGTCAGTGTGGAGACTCCTCAAAACAGTAGGACTAGAAATCCCATTCAAGCCAGCTATCCCAGTTCTGGGAATTTTCCCAGAACTGAAAACATTGTATCATAGTGATATATGTTACCTATGTTTATAGCAGCACAATTTGTGATAGCAAAATCTCAGAAACAACCAAGATGTCTGTCACATGAGAAATGGTTGAAAAAGATGTGGTATTTCTATGTAATTGAGCATTTCTCAGCTATAAATAATGATAAGTTTGAAGCATTTATATTGAAGTGGATGCCACTTGAACATATACTCATAAGTGATATAAACCAGACACACATGTGCAAATATCTTATAGTCTCCCTAGTATAAGAAGTCAAAAGAAGAAATACAAATAGAAATGTACAACAACTAAAAAGAATTTAGTCAGATAGTTAGGGCAAACAGAACGGCATATGCTGCAGGATACTAATCAGTTTTTCTTCTGGATGGTTAACTACCTAAGTTCACAAATCAAAATTTTAGCAATAGAAGAGCCGCAAGGCCAGCCAACACTTTGGCCCTAGCCTTTCAAGTTCAATGAAGACTCAGGGCATAGGTGAACCTGTACTGTAATATCATGAAACTCAGTTGTGCTCCAAATTTTCTGATAAAGGAGATTACAGAGTCATAGAAGAAAGAGATTGATGATATGTAGTGTGCCTGGGTGAGTCAAATAAAGAGAAAACTTTCTCTCAGGCTCTTACAGAGAGCAAAATGGTTAAGCTTTGGCTGTGACTCATCTGCATGGATGGCACAGACAAAGGATCTACAGAGGAAGGTACAGGATTACAAGATAAACCCTGAGGGGTCTTCACTGACCTCATCAGAAACAAAAGCTACATCTTTTGGTATATAGGTTTTTCTCTATCTCAGTCTTAACCATCCAGCAGTAAAGTATAAAAATGAGGTATATCATGCAGGGCCATAATAATAAATTGAGCTTTAAATGACTACAGTCAACAATTTCTTTAGATAACTCACTATCATTGTGGAATGCTAGACTGTTGGATTATGTCACTGAGTTCAGGCATGTAATTTTTTTAATGACAATGGAGTGCTCATCTTTCAAAGTTCTAAGTTAAAAAAGGGGTATACAAAGGAAGTAAAATGATGTGTGTGTATAAACAGCACCATTAGGATAAATATGCTGTGCTTCTGCATAATTCTATGAGAAGCAAGATTTGCACTAATAGTGGTTGGTCAAGATATTATGTCAGCTTCTAGTACTATGGACAACCATTAGGAAAGTAACAAGGTAGAAAGTATTAATTATTGAATCTGTGATGTAAGTCATGTATAAAAAATGAAAAAAGTGAACAGCTACATTCTCTTAATTCACTGATTAGAGACATATGCTATAATAATGTCTGTAAGTATAATATCATGTATGCATCTTATGTGATAACAAAACATTATGAAAACAGTTTGCAATGTATTAATTTACCAAATCTTTCCTGTTAATTTGTCTTGAAACTGTCTCATTTCTATTTGTTCTTCAATAAAATAAAAAAACAATATGCAAATATTTTACAGTTACTGTGTCATATATCGTACCATGTGTTATAGTGGAATTTATTATCAGAATAAATAAATGAACACATGATTGAATGACATACATTGTTTTATAGTCTAGAACATTCTAAGTAAAAAAATACAAAACTTATAAGGAGGCTTGAATTGTATCTCCAAATTAGAGAATATGCATAGCAGGGACAAAGATTTTAGATGCACCCTCCAGCACTGAGATAGTTTAAAATTAAAAAAAAAAGGCAAACTCATAATCATATGATGAATTGTGCTTTACCAACATCATTTGATGGTAAATTATATGATCAACAAGGCTCATTTCTGTGATATTTGTAAAATTGGAGAAGTGTTTGCTGAAATCTACTTTATAAATTTGATGCATAGTACTAAAAATAGAAAATTTTGCAAGGGACATATACAAAACTAAAATGTATAAATTAACAATTGAATGTATCATATGGCTACTATATTTAACCCCAAACAAAGCTCATCTTATATTTACATGAATCAGAAGTGACGTATTTCAAATGAACCCTCACACACAACACAAGTCCATGTGTTTGCACATCTCTGTATTCACCTGACAGGAAGAGACATACATACATGTACATAAATACATACAGCCTGACACAGACACATGCAGAATGAAAAGACTATGTTTATGTCTTCATATATCTAATATGGAGGAGGAAGGACAGAGGGATATAAGCACAGAGAATGAGAGAGAGAGGGAGGGAGAGAGACAGAGAGAGACAGAAACAGAAAGAGTCAGAGAGACAGAGAGATACAGACACAGAAACACACACACGCACACACACACACAGAATGAGAGAGACAGAGACAGCAGTGTAAAATAAATGTGAAATGACCCCAAGAAACTTTCTTATATTAGTCATTTTACAGAAATTAATCTGCTACCCCAAAGTATATCTGTTTTTATAAATAAGAAGCTGAACTTTAATTACAACAAATCTTTTCTCATTAGGGTAATGAATAGCTAACTATGACAGAATGTGTGTCAAAATACATATGTATGTATTTCTCTTATAGAAACCATACAATGAAACTAGATTGTTACATCATATTAGTGTACAAATTCTGAGCTCATGATCATTTCCTGTTAACAGAGATTTGGCTGAAATACAGCCAATAGTTAATGGCATGCTTCTCCTGGAGGAAGAACGCATTTCATTTGATCAGGTAAGTTAAGAGCTGACAGAATAGTGCAGTTTGTTTGTTGGTCTCATTCTTGATACCTGCTGTTTACTTATGGAAAAACTTAGTGATTTCTTTAAGGATACAAACTGGAAATGAAGGAGATCTCAGAGTTTATCAGTACAAGAAGCAACCTGAATCCTCGTAGGCCATGCATGCTTCACAATGGCAAGGTGTGGTAGTGCGGGGCTGGACTGCCACTGTACCATTTATTAATCACAGTCAAACACGTCATGGTGTGATGGCGTCTAATGTTTTATGGCATGATATGGTTACTCAGATTTCAGTCTGTATCATTCCTTGGAAGCAGTTTCTTAAAATTACTTTCATGCATTTATTTTGGGAATGATTACCCATATTCAACTAAAGTGGGAGTAAGGAACCTAGTGTTTAAATTACCTGAGATACTCTGGTTTAAAAAGGTATCAGGGACAAGTCCTGGCTGCTTCTGCCTTTAATCTGGGAACATAGGGAAGCAATCCTTTCAAACATAAGCCTCTACGGCTGGCCAGATATCTCAGAGAACTAACACTCTTCCTTAGGCAGAGTGCAGTGGCTGGGGTTCAGTAGATCCTTGGCGTGTAGTATAGGCTCTGTCCCCCAGGCACGCTAGACAGAGATTGAGACTGGGCTTGGTGGCACGTGCCTGTATTCCCAGCACCTGGGAGGCTGAAAACAGGAGAATCACTAGAAATCACTAAAAACTTGCTTGTTTAGTAGTTGGATATCTACAATTTTTTGAATGACAATAATGTTGATATTCTGACAGCTACTTCTTCTATTACACCTTTCCAGTTTAGCTGAAATTTAACTTGTCTTTACATTGTTTGTTTCCATGATAAGCTACTGAGTTTGCGATCTATGTAGTGAGATGCTGGAGACCCTGTAGATCCTGTTCTAAATACATTAAAAATAAATAAATGAAATAAAATAAACCTCAAGTTCGCTGAAAAAGTTGAACTTTGCAGTTCTGAAAGTTAAACATTTGGTGGTTTACATATCATATATGTACTACTCATACTTTAAATCACATTTTTTTTAAAATCTGAATTTTCCACATTTGATTATATTTTGAATAATTTCCTTTTGTTTTGATATCATGTCTGTAAAAATATATGTGCATGTATTTCTCTGAATGGGAGTCACAACATTAAAATAGAGCCCAGCTTGAGGACTAATAATAGTAAGTATACAAATTAAAAATGCTAATTTAAACTGGACTTTTATTTTCATTTGAATTTTTTAAGCTTCATGTAGAATTTCTTTGCAAGTGACGTTTACATATTTTATAAAATTTTTAGATAAGACTTTGATATTCAAATATAAAGAAATTGCTGAAAATCATCCTATCTTTTCACAGATTAATGGATAAATTTTGACATTAATATCCTTATAAATGAAAAACTTGCTTGTTTAATAGTTAGATATCTACAATTTTTTGAATGATAATAATGTTGATATTCTGACAGCTACTTCTTCTATTACTCCTTTCCAGTTTATCTGAAATTTAACTTGTCTTGTCATTGCTTGGTTTCCATGATAAGCTACTGAGTTTGTTGACCAAATTCCATTTCTCAATTATACATTTTTTGTAAAATGTTGTACGAGTTTGACACACACAAGAAGACAGTGCAACTACTTATTTAGCTATATGCAAACAAAGATTCTCAGTAATCAATCACTAAATGACTTTTTTTTGAATTTTTGAAGAAAATAGACAAACAGTAAAAATGAAGAAGAAGAAGGAGAAGAAGAAGAAGAAGAAGAAGAAGAAGAAGAAGAAGAAGAAGAAGAAGAAGAAGAAGAAGAAGACCCATTAGAAATCATATAGAAAGATGATGCGAGGTCAGCAGCTGTGACATTCATCTGTTACATAGTGAGTTGTGAACTGACAGCAGTGATAATTTATTTTATAAAATTACTTATAGTTAATGCACCATAACTAATTTAACAAAGTTGTTATCGTTTATATTATTTAGCTGTGTTAATAAATTTATATTAAAACCATATACTAGTAAGACTGATTTTATTAAATATCATGAGATACTCTATGAAAATATTCATGAAAAATAAGAAAAAAGTTTTTCTCATCATATCATGAACTACAAAGCATGTGTACCAGTCAGAGTGATAGATACACGGAGGAGTTTTGTAAGGCTGAAGGAAAATAGCAACAGTTTAAGAATAAGGAAATATGCACAGAAGAAAGAATAATACAGGAAATGGGGAACACAGAAACAGCAATAAAATGGGAAAATTAAGCAGTGGAAACTCAAAACATTATCAGTAATTCTATTAAATGTAAATTGACTGAATGTTCCTATTACAACTAAAGATGAGAAGAAATAAAATATGCGGTCCTATTAGCATTAAGAGAGATTAATTTTAAACATGGCAATAGAATTAGAATAAAAGAAAGAGCAGAGAGAAATAAACTGTATATGGTTTGTTTTGTAATTTTAATATTAGTACAATCTCAAAATAATATTGGCACAAATAAAGAGGGACAATTCATAATGAATAAACTTCAACTCACATGGAAAGAGTCAAAACCATGAAAAATCAAATGTAAAACTAAAGAGGAAACCAGGCAAATTTGTACACAGTATTTGTCAATTTCCCAGTTGCTGAGGCAAAATACTTGACTCCTACAATCTGAAAGAGTTCATAGTACCAGATGTATTCACGCCTTGCCAGACGGTCCCAAGGCAGGACCGCTCCGAGGGCAGAGTGGAGCAAGTCTGTCCACTTGAGGGCGCCCATGAGGCAGAGCACAGGAGTGCTGGAGAGAGGTGTGCGTGCTGTGCCCCATCTCCATACGATATTTACACATGTGTGTCTGGTTTATTTCACTTAGGAGTATATGAGGGAGACTATACGATATTTACACACGTGTCTGGTTTATTTCACTTAGGAGTATATGTTCAAGTGGCATCCACTTCAGTATAAATGCTTCAAACTTATCATTCTTAATAGCTGAGTAATACTCCATTATATAGAAATACCACATCTTTTTCAACCATTCCTCATGTAATGGACATCTTGGTTGTTTCCAAGATTTTGCTATCACACATTGTGCTGCTATAAACATAGGTACACATATATCTCTATGA
>PVKA01021473.1:0-30687 GCA_004027165.1 Ctenomys sociabilis | reverse complement strand
CTTTGACAGCTGTCCTGCAGCATTCTGGGGATGAACCCAGGGACATGCCAGGTCAAGGAGCACTTGGAGTTGGAGCGGCCTGGGTCCCCATCTTTCCCACAGCTTCCTGGCTCTGTGACCTTAGGCACGCCACCTTGCCATTCTAGTCTGATTATTTGTACAGTGGGGATTATGCCTTGCAGTCTGACTGAAAATATTCCATTAAGAAATACACAACCTCTACTAGGGCACGGTACTACGAACCTGTAATTCCAGCACTCAGGAGGCTAAGGCAAGCCTAATCGTTCAAGAACAAGCTGGGCTAGGCAGTGAGATCTGTCTCAGTGAAACAACATAAAACACACACATGAAAAAGAAAAAGGGAAAGGAAGAGAAAGCCTGCAACCTTCAGCACAGTACCCAACAGGTGTTCGCTTAAATAATTGCTCTGCCAGGGGGGCCTTCTGCCACCCAGGGGTTGCTTAGCTGACCGCATGGTGGTGAGGCTCTTACATCAGTGGGACCTCTGAAACAGCATAGCAGCCAAGCTATAATGGTTTATGTCTAGATGCATCCCCCCAAAGCCTCATGCGCTCAGAGGTGTGGCTTAGGGGAGGGGCAACTGGATCGTGGAGGCATGGGGCTGGCTTAGACCACGAGGGGTTTACAGCTGGGTGTGACGTGGGTGTGGCATGCAAGGACAGGGATACATAAGCCTTACTCTTGATGCTTCTCGCCTGCCATGCCACAGACCATTTCTCCTCTGCCATCCCCATCTGCCATGCTGCCCTCGTTTAGAGCCAGCCAGCTGGGGACTGGGACCTCTACAGACTGTGAACTAAAATGAACCTTTCCTCATTTAATCTGTGGGTGTTGGGTATTTTTGTTCCAGCAATGGGGAAAAGGCTAAGAAAAGCACTGGCCATGAGACCCAGCAAGTTAGATGACCTGGAGGCCCCCAAACCTTGGCGTAAGTTCCAACTTTTGGTAACTCTACTTAGTGATGGATCCTTGGAGACTAAGTGGCAACTTGGCCTCCTCCTTGAGCCTCAGTTTCTTCATCTGTACCTTTCAAGCCAGAGGGAACGTTACATCTCAGCCATCCGTTCTATCTTTAGCGCCAAGGATGGTGCCTGGCATACAACTGAGCCCTAAATTTGGGTTTGTTTCAAATAAATAAATAACATCTTACTTTGTTCAGCCTGCTAGAACACAGTTCCATGGGAATGTGTTTCTTACAGTTCTGGGGCTGGGTGTTCAAGATCAAGGTGCCAGGAGATTCAGGGTCTGGTGAGAGCTTCTCTCTGCTCCAAGGTGACCTTTCTTGCTGTGTTGTCATGTCATGAAAGAGTGTGTAGAGGCTTCAACCTCTTTTATTTTTGGCAGCACTAGGAACCGAACCCAGGGCTTCACACTGAGCTACAACCTCAGCCCTTTTTCCTTTTACTATTTATTTTGAGAACAGGGGTTTGTCAGGTTGCCCAGGCTGAGTTTGAAGCTGTGACCTTCTTGCTTCAGCCTCTAGAATGGTTAGGATTTCAGGTGTGTACCAGCGTGTCTGCTGTACACCAATGTTTTTTACAGGGATGTTAACCCCCCATGACCCAGTCATGTCCCCCAAAGCCCCATGTTTTATTACTGTTGTACTGGGCACTAAATTTCAATTTATGAATTTGAGGGGACACTGACATTCAGAGCATAGTAGCCTATTTGCAGAATGGTTGTGAAACTCAAATTGTGGCCCAAAACATGTAAAATTCCTGGCATTGTATTTGACTCATACTTCTTTGGTTCTCTCCTTTCCTTTTCTTTCTTTCCCCTCTTGCACTTGTGGCCATACTGACTATCATTTGAATTGTGCCTCTCCTTCCAGCCTCTTGTCTTTCCAGAGAGCAACCAAACTGTCCTTGGCTGATGACGCCACCTGGTGGGGAACTGCTGACAGGACCTCCCTGGGCTCCCTTCTCAGCTCACAGATAATACCTGCCCCCTCCCCACCTCTCTCACACTTGCACCATAGGTAATTCCAGCTACTGTTCTCACGTGCCCAAGTCAAATCCTACCTTCCTGGGCCCTGTCCTCCTTACAGCAGGGGGGAAAGGGGTTCAAGCAGCCTGTGGGTGAGCAGTGGGGTGGGGTCTCAGCCTCGGGGCCCCCCAGCAGCAGCTTAAGCAGGAGGTGTCTCTCTCGTCATGCCAGCTCCAGTTTCCTACTCTGTCCACTGTCTGGAAGTTAGGATGAGGAGGGCCATAGGGAAGGAGCCTAAGAGGTGACATTGTTTAAGCTGACACTCAGACTTGGAGGACAGAGAAGCATCCAGCTCTCTGTGATCCTGTGGGACTCAGCTCCAGGCTCTGAGTGTCCATGGGGTCATGGGGTTTGCAGACCTCGCAGCCTCGCAGCCTGCTGCCCTATCCCAGGAAGTGACTCAAGGGATGTGGGTTTAACTTGCAGATAGAGAAACTGTTGGCGTGAGGGCACGGTCTCCTCAGTGTACCTGAGAGGACCCCCAAAGGAGTTTGTTAAGAATACAGATGCTCAGCCGGGCATGGTGGCGCATGCCTGTAACCCCAGCACTCGGGAGGCTGAGGCAGGAGGATTGTTGTGAGTTCGAGACCAGCCTGAGCTACAAAGTGAGCTTAAGGCCAGCCTGAACTGCATAGTGAGACCCTGTCTCAAAAAGACAAAAAAAAAAAAAAAAAAAAAAAAAAAAAAAAAAAAAAAAAAAAAAAAAAAAAAAAAAAAAAAAAAAAGAATACAGATGCTCCAGGAGCGTGACGAATCTAGCAGGCCCAATGGGATGAGGGAAGCTACATGGGGATGTTTCAGGAGAAGACAAGTTTAACAAGTTGATGAAGGAACATTGCCTTTCTGAGCCACATTTTCCTCCTTGCCAAGATATCAATACCATGACCAACTGTCTTAGTTAGTCTTATCTCGTTGCTGGGACAAATATCCAACACCCAAAATGAAGGAAGGAAAGGCTTATTAAGCTCACAGTTACTGGAAGTTTCAGTCCATATTCAGCTGGCTCCAAGGCAGAGGGGCACATGGCAGAGAGCAGCAGTTCATGGCGGCAGAACAGCAACAACAAAGAGCAATAGCTAAAGGAAGCCTGTCTCTCTCTCTTATATTACATTCAGGCTCTTCACCCCAGGGTGGGATGTAGTATTCACACCCATAATCCCAGCAGTACTAAGACCCACAATCCCAGCCTTGGATCACACACAATCCCAGTGGATCATGAGTTAATCACAAACTCTAGAAGTCCCCACCCCATGACTACATGAGGCTTTGGGGGGACAACGAGACACAAACCATAACACCTACCATAGAAGGAAGGTTAACAGAAGGAAGAACAATCCAGCTTGTCAGCTGCCAAAGACCTCAATTAGATTCCTCCTCCTCTTTCTTCCTAGAACCACTGCTTCTACTAACATAGTTCCACTCATGTTGGCATTCTGTCACCATGAGAAAAAACTCGAGATAAGCAACTTATAAGTAGGAAAGTTCCATCATGGCTCGTGGCTTCAGTCCATGCCAGCTGGCTCTGTCGCTTTCTGGCTCACAGAGAGGCAGAACTTCATGGTGGAGCGGACCTGGCATAGAAAATCTGCTTGCCTTCTTGGTGGCCCAGAGGCAGAAAGACAGAGAGGAAGTGACCAGAGCCCCAGCACCCCGTTAAGGGCTTTCGCCCCGTGACCTAATTCCTTCCAGTAGGCCCCATGTCCTGAAGGTTCCATCACCTCCCAGGAGCACTGTCAGCTCAGAACCAAGCCCTTTATGAGCCTTTGGGGGGCTGTGAAGATCTCAACCACGACACCCCTTACCTGTGGTTTTGCTGCAAACTATAAAACACTCAAAAGTATTAAATGGAAAATTCCCTAAAAAAACAATGCATAAGTTCTAAGTTAGAGACCTTTCTGTGCAGCTCAATGAAACCTCTCTATCCTGCTCCACCCAGCTCCAGATACGATTCCTCCCCTTTCAAGGTATCCACATTTTATAGGCTACTCTCTTGTTAGTAACCATCACCATTATCACCTGTGGTATCATTGCTGCAAGTAGCCCTTATTTTACTCAATTCAGTCATTCCTCTCTTTTTATTATTAATCTCTTCCTAGACCTAATTTATAAATTAATTTTATGGTGAGTCTGTCTATGTAGAAAAAAAAAACGCAGTAGATACAGTGTTCTGTATTATCTAGGGTTACACACACACACTGGGAACCTTGGCATGCTTCCCCTGAGGATAAAATGGGGCTCTGTGTTTCTACTGACTTATGCCCGGGTGTCATGCCTTGGAAGCAGGTGACATCTTGGAGTCTTACCTAGAGCTACCTGGTATGAGGTCAGAGTCTGGGACTTTTAGGAATGACAGGGTCCCCAGGGACTTGGACACCTGTCCTCTAAGTGGTTCCAGCTCACCCACAAGGCCTGGTCCTTGCCTGTTGGAGGGGACAGGGTCAGCCTGAAAAGGGTCCCAGACTCTTAGCCAGACCCCTCAGACTCCTCCCTCTGCGAATCATTTTTGGAATGTTTGTACCCCGGGTGGTCCTGTGAGTCAGAAGAGATGTTTATGGCTCTTAGCTAGAGGACCTCTGCATCTCCCTGGCCCCACTGGCCTGCTGAGAAGAGTCCAACTGGTGTGTTATTTTCACTAATAAACAAGGTGAAGACAGTTAATCTTTGGCCGAAGGGACAGGAAGTAGGTTTGTTTGCAGTGTACATGCCGGGCTGCACAGGTGGGTGACTCCCCCACCTCTGCTGATAGATCTTGGGTCATTGACTCTGAAGAGATGTTAAATATTAATTGCACACAGATAACAACTCCATCATTTGCCACCATGCCCCCAGGGAGGAAAGGGGTAGGAAGACAAAGCAGGTAATAGCTGAGTACAGAAAAAGGACATTGTGTACTCTGGGAAGGGCCACTCTCAGGCAAGCAGAGTTTGGTCTTGTTTCTCAGAAACTAGTGTGAGCAGGGAGCCTTTTTCTTCCAGGGACCTATGAGGGCCCCCTTCTTAGGCCCTGTCAGTCACAGTCTCTGAGTCCCAATAGATGTAGAAAGGTCCTTCTCTTCATGAGGACCAAGAGCCTGGGACCAAGAGCGTTAACTCCACCGCAGCCCTCAGAGTGGGACTGTGGGAGGGTCCTTTCCCTTCTCCGGACCTCGGTTTCACCACTAAAAGTCATCTGAGAAGCAAAGACAGGAAGATGTGGTAGCTTTCAAAAAAGCACAAAAGATTCGGGCTGGCCTGGGTGGTGGTGGCAGGAGGCAGAGGGGACAACAGCCTGTGGAGGTGGCTGCAGTCAAAACAGCTTCCACTTGGGCAAGGGCAGGGGTCCCCTTCATCGGTCTCTGTACCCTGTTTCCAGATAGCTCTGTGGCCTCTCCCTTTGCCCACCCTGGGCAGCCCAGCCCTTGGCTTGACCTGGAGCAGTCCTGAGGCAGCCTGGGGTGTCCGAGTCCTGGGGAAAATGCTCAGGGAGTCTCCAAGGCTGGCTCCCGTTGACGGAGTCACTCCTGGCACTGCCAGATCCATAAAATGTCACAACAGGAAGCAGTCACATTGTTGGAGAGCCTGGCACTGCCCGTGTGCCAGGCTCTTTATAAACATTCATTTCACCCTCACCACAACTCCATGAGTTAGGGACACCCCAATGTTACTGTCCCCATTTTGCAAATGAGGAAACTCAGGCTCTGAGCAGTGATTCATTTGCCCACAGTCACAGCCCTGGTAAGTGGTGAGGCTGGAATTTGAACCCAGATGGAAAGAACACAAGGCTTGTTTCCAGAGTTGGATGAATACAGTTTATCTCAGGGTCCCTTTTCAGGGACTACTTGGCCCCGTGTTTCTCTGTCTCTCTGTCTGTCTCCTTTAGTTATGAGAATTGAACTCAGGACTTTAGTCCTCAGCTGAGTTTCCAGCTCCTTTAAATTCTTTAAAAGTTTGAGTCAGGATCTTAGTAAGTTGCTAAGTCACCCAGACTAAGCTCAAAATCCTCCTGTCTCAGCCTCCTCCATGCTGGGATTACAAGCAGGCACCTATTACCGTGTTCCTTTTTGATCCAGTTCTCAGGATAAAGCTGGAAATTCCTGCCTGGAGGAAAGTCTAGCGCAGCTGGCTGCCTGGACTGCATTCCCTGGGGAGTGAAGCTGGCACGGTACCACTCGAGGCGTAGGCGCCAGCCGGACCCCTCCCAGCAGTCTCGCCACTGTGCTGCCTCTGGCCGCGGCAGAAGGGCAGGTTGCTCTGGTTCTGCCCAGCCTGCCACTGCAGGCTCCTTCTCCCGCCTTGGGCAGGTGCCTCATTCTCTGCTGGGCTAGGTTATGAAACAGGACAGGCCTGGGTGAGGCTCCCTGCCAGCCTGGAGCCCAGCATGCTCAGAGTCGGGGCCCTGGGTCCCCAAGGTGTTTGTCTGCATTACCTTCCTGTACCCTGACTGTCTACGTGCCAGATTCTGAGAACTCACATCATGTGCGTGAGTCACTCCTCTGCGGGAGCTTCACCTTCACGATGGAGTCCTTGTCACGCCTTTAGCTCTGACAGGGAGCTCACCCAGGTGGCCCCCCGAGGCCCCCTTCCTCTGGCAATCCCCCAGGCCCTCACAGGGGCTGGGCTGCAAAATGTGTGGCATGGTGGGGAGGAGGTTGACAGCTAAGGAGGAGATGCAGGTGGGGACCAGAGGAACCCCCAGCCAGCCTTGCTTCTCTCAGGACTCCCACTGCACGGTGAGGGCCAGGCTTTGGAAAAGCGAGTGCCCCGGTTCCATGGGCTGCTCTAGCACCATGGCCTCAGGGCCTGGGCTCAGGGACTCTGCTTCGGATTCTGGAACCTCATCCTCGGGACACACAAGGGAGTCCAGTAGGGGATGTGGCCCCTGCTCGGAGGGGGAACAGTAGGGGACAGGAGGGTGAGACGGGAAGGACGCAGGACAGCCTTCGATCTGCACAGAGGAGAGGAGCGGGCCTTGTAGGTACGGGGGGATCTCCTGCTTCCCGTTGGGCAGCAGGCCCAGTTTTCTGTCTGTACAGAGCCCCGAGGGCGAGCACCACAGTTCTGCATCTCGGAGTTCCGTCATGCTCACAGAGGTCACTGTCTGCAGAGATAAGTCACCCAGGATGTGGCTTCCTACCACTGGCGCCTCTTTCTGGAGCTGACCTTTCTGCCTGGGAAGCTCGGGGCTGGAGGGTGTCCCTGGAGGGGAGTCCTCGGTGGAACTGCCTTCCAGGCACACCCCATAGGAGACAGGCTCTTCAGCGCTGACACCCTGTGGGGTGCAGGGGGCAGGCCGAGCTGGTACGACTGTCTGCGGAGTGTAGAGCAGGGCTTCCGCATCCGGGGCCGCCTGTGGAGTGTAGGAGGGGGGCCTGGCCTCAGGGGCTGCCTTCAAGGTGTTGTAGGACGGTGGAGGCTGCCTCTGGTGAGGGGGCCCTCGGCCAGCCCCGAGGATGATGTCCTCTTGCCCCAAGTAGGCCATCTCTGGCAGGCTGCGCAGCAGTGCGACCCCTGGGGGCTCTCTGGGTGCGGAGACCATGACAGGGGTGTACTGCACGGGCTGGGCCAGGCTGCTGGGGCCGCGGAGGTCCAAGGTGGGGATCAGCACGTGCTCCTGGATGAAGCGCAGCGGCTGGAAAGTCAGCACTCGCTGGACATTCTGTGAGAGGGGGACAACCTGCACTCAGCACGATGGAAGCCGTGGGAGGGTAGGGTCCTCCGTGGGAGCAGGGGGTGTCCAGGGCTTGGACCTGGGCACCATGTGGCTCTGTGGTAGAGCCATAAGAGCCTGGGCACCACCCTCATCAGGGCAAAAATAAACAAGCCAGTAGATGATACACAGGCCCCCACCTCCTCTCTGAAACCTCAGTGATTTTCTCAATGGGCATGGGGCTCTAGGCCTTTGCCTGAGCGCCATGTCCTCATCTATGTTCTCTCTGGGATGCAAATTCACACCTTGGTTTCCCTAGAGGGTAGATGGGACCCAGATGTGGGGGTGCAGTGTGGCTCACAGGCCCTGAGGGGCCTGATGCAAGGGTCAAGGTGGGAGAGGGTGGGCAGCAGCGGACCCTAGGGGAGCTGACAGATGCAGCTCACATGCACACCTTCAGAGCGCCTGTCCCTCGGAGGGGGCAGCTGGCTCCAGGAGGCTGGGGCAGCTGGAGGGGGCTGTGGTTGCCACTTGGGGGTTTGCACAGGGAGATGCAGCTGAAGTTAGTTGCTCAGGTTTGAAACGGGAGATTTCATAGTAACAACTGAAATTCTGACTTCTCTTAACAACACATGAAGCTGGGACCATCCCTTAGCGGTCACTCAGGTTCTGCTACCCACCCGATGTGGACACACTTGGGCCATATGGCTTTTCTGTTCCATGTCCACTGTTCCTGGTCGGCTCTCCTGCTGCTGGTCATCAATGCTGTCAGTATTGGGCTGGACCAAGAATTTCAACAGGAGACCTGGAGACCTAGCTTGCTTTGTGCTCGGAACCCTGCCCTTTGGGGAGGAGCAGGGGAACCCTTGCTCCTCGCATCTTCTGGTCCTCCCCAGTCCTCTCCCTCCTGCCCAGGTAGGAGGACTTACCAGGGAGTTGGGGGGCACTGGTGGCTTGGTGATGTATCTGTAGCCCAGGTAGCAAAGCATGGTGACAAGGATGCCCATGAAGAAGAGTACAGTGCCCGAGAAGAAGTAGATCAACGTCCGATCTGGGAGGAAGGGGAGGCAGCGTGAGGTGGGGCCCTGTCCCGGGAGGGTGCTGCAGGAGGGACCCCCGTGCTGTGTGCCCTCAAATGTGGAGAGACAGGGAAGGCCACCTGCTGTCTCTGGTCCCTCATGGCTCCATCCCCACTGCTAGGGCCTCCGCTCAGGTCCCAGGCACATTTAGGACCCTGCAAGAGCCACCAGTCAGTCTCCCTGTGGACCAGGGGTCTGCACTTCAGTTCATTGCCCAAACAAGGAAGGATCCTAGGAAGACATCTAGCTAGACAGGATGCAGGCTTGGGCCACAGGCACAGGGGACTTCAGGGTCTGAATACTCAAGAGTCTGGTTCCGATGGGAGGCTGCAGGGTCCAGATGGACCTGTGCCCTTTGCTGAGTGGCCCGGTTACCTTGTGGGAGGGGAATGGCGGGCCAGAGTAGAGCCTGCTGGAGAGCAGGCTGCAAGGCAGAGCCCTCGCTGCCTCTGTCTGCTGCAGGCAGGGGACTGGACAGCGGGGAGGTAGAAGTAAATACCCACCTGTCCTTTCTGGCTCCCTACCAAGCAAGGGCCTGGTGTCAGGGAGAAGCTTGCTCGGGAAGGGGCTGGGAAGTGCTGTCCTTTCTAAAAGGTAAGAAGGGGGAGGGCTGGGCTCTAGTGCCAGAGGCATCTTCCTGCATTCTGTCATGGGCACCTTCGGGTCATTTCCTGGCTGAGGGAAAATGGGCTGGCAGAGGTGGCAGAGAAAGGTTTTGGTAAAATTTAGATTGCATCACCCTGGAGTCCTGATTGCCCAGGTCTCCCTCCTCTTCCTGACCCCTTCCCAGCCTCAGAGTGGCAACAGATCTCTAGCTCTGTGGACTCAGCCATTGCAGTGAACCCTGGGAATCTCCGAGCTTCTACTCTTTTTGTTTTTGCAGCACCAGGACCTTGCACTTGCCAGGGAAGTGCTTATTCTATTGAGCTATCACCCCAGCCCTGAGCCTCTGCTCTGAGCCTATTCCTTGCTCCTCCCCTGGGCCTCTCTCTCTGGGTCAGCTTCCCATGGTCACAGGCCACCCTGTTTCTACAAGACATGCCCGGTGTTAGTGGGAAACTGCAGCTCCTAGCACAGGAGATAAGGTGGGGACTTGGGACAGGCCCTGCTTGAGACACTTCTGCATGCAATTTTTCCCAGAAGTAAGCAGGATATGGTAGCAAAACACCAGCCTGGGGTAAGGAATATACAGCAGCAGAGGTTTGGCTGAGTTATTCACGTGCAGTGCATTCCCCCTGCTCCAGGACCCTCTCTGGTGTCCCCTTTATGAGTACCAGTTACCGGGGTAACACATCATCGAGTGATGCAGATGGCGGGGGGCTCTGCCTAGGCCATCCTGGAAAATCATCCAAACCACGCTAAAGGATAAGGATGCTCCTTTCTGGTTTTTTTTTTTTTTTTTGTCTTTTTGAGACAGGATCTCACTATGCAGTTCAGGCAGGCCTTAAGCTCACTTTGTAGCTCAGGCTGGTCTCGAACTCACAACAATCCTCCTGCCTCAGCCTCACGAAGGATGCTCCTTTCTGACAGATCACAAGGCTGAGGCCCAGAGAGGTGAAGTGACTGGGCCGTGACCACACAGCTTCTCAGTAGAGAAGCCGGGAGGAACGCGTACAGCTCCAAATTCCATCCTCGCAGCCTCTCCTTTATGATGTCTCAGTTTTCCCATCTGCACTCATAAAATAACAATACACGATCTATTTCCGGTGCCAAGATGCTGGTACTGTGCTCTGGGACACTCGAGACATCGCAGAAGGAGATCAATGGGGGATGCTGGGCTCTGGGGTAAGGCAGGAGGTATCCGTCTGACATGGAAGTGTAAGAGGAACAAGAGCGCCATTGGAGGGCCTGGGGAGATAGCTCAGCAGAATAAGCACTTGCCTAGCAAGCACAAGCGCCTGAGTTCAATCCCCAGTACCGCCAAAAAAAAAAAAAAAAAAGAACAACAACAAAAAAAAAAGCGCCATTGGAGGCACTGGCTAGAAACCACGCTGCAGAGTGCAGGCTAGAGCCCAGGCTGCGGATTCCGCTGAGCAACCCAACGTACAGTCCGGGACAGGCTACTGAGCCTCTCCAGGCCAGGGCTCTGCCTCTGTAAAATGGGGATAATGCAACCCGAGGTGCAGGATTGTAATAGATGTAACCATAACAATGGCAGAATAGATGTAAAGCATTTGACATATGTAGTAGAAATAGAGTAGTAATAAGTGGTAGGGATTGTTCTCAATGTATTTTATTTTGACGGATAAGGCATCGTCTATCTATCAACAGGAGGTACTCATGAGGAAGTGTGAGTTATATGAAAGCAGCTATAGTCTGAGAAGAGGTGACGTCACATCAGGGTGAGGTCACGGGAGGAAAGGTGCCGGGAGAGTAAGCGCGGAGTGTCTGCACGTAGTCAGACGCAGGGCGAGGTTTCTTTGCTAAATTCCGGGGAGACAGTCCGGAGCCACGCATGCGCTGCCGGCTGGCTGTCCGGCCACGCCCCACTTCCCTTCTCTGCTTCTGCTGTGGTCTCCCTGGCCCTGCCCAGGAAGGGCTGCCAAGAGTGTGGCCCGGCCCGGCCCGCTCGATCCAGGCAGCTCTCTGCAGGGGAGGCCCTGGGATTCCTGGGCGCTGGGGGCGGCTGAGAACATCCAGCTCATAACTCTATTCTTTGTCGTTGGGGCAGAAATCACACACAGACCCTGCCAATCCGTCCAGTTTGCTGCTGTTGTATCCATGCAGCTGGAAGAACCACAGTGTTTCTACCTAGCTAGGAAAAGACGCCCTGCTCAGAAGCTGGGGGTGGTGCTGCACACCTGCGATCCCAGCACTGTACCGGGGGCTGAGGCTGGGCCATGTAAGGTGGTTTTTGTTTATTTGTTCTTTTTTGTTTTGTTTTCTTTTCTTGACACAGGGTCTCATTACGTAGTTCAGTTCAGCCTGACTCTGAGCTCTCAGAAATCCTGCTTTCAGCCTCCCAAGCGCTGGGAGGACGCGTACAACACCACTCATGCCCGGCAAGATCACAAGTTTGTTTTTGCCTGGTGAGTTTGGCAAGAGCCCGTCGGGTTCAGCTCAATGAGAAGGCTTTAGGTTCAATGCTCAGCACTGCAAAAACAAAAACCAAAAACACAAAACCAAAAACAACCACAGAAGCCAGATGTGAAAGACAGTTTCATTTCCACAGCAGTGCACTGGTGAGCACACAGTCTGCTCGGGAAACGGGCCTCCTTGGGGCCCTCGCCACCTGGGTGACCTTCACCTTGAGCAAGTTACTTAAGCACTCTGAACTTCAGTGTTCTGTTCGGTAAAAGGAGAACGGCCACAGTCCCTGCCTGACCCTCCGCGCAAGAGGCTCGTGCGTGGGCGGTACCCGGCTTCTGGTTAGTAGTGCGGTGGGGCGAGCTACTGACATCACTGTGATTATTCTTTGTCTTTGGAAGGCATCGCGGGATCCTGTTATCTTTTTTGTTCCTCCCTCTGCCACATGTCGATTCCCAGCGCGTGCACACACGCACTGTACAGGTCACTTGGGTTAATATTACGGTGAGGTCGCTTTGCCAGGGTACACACAATGCCGCCCAGAGAGAGGAAATTCAGATGTGAGGATTCAACCTTTGCTAGGACATCACATGGGTGGCCGAACTTAGGAGAAACATAGGTCAGCCTTCATAAGGCACCCACCTGGGGTACAGCGGCCCTGCGACCTCACCTGTGCCCATCCAGGCTCTGCCCCCTCCTCACCTGGCAGCGTCTTCACCCGGCACACATAGGGAGCGCTCTCCTTGGACCGGATGGGAACCGAAATCAAGATTTTCCCCAGGAATTCCGTGTCAGGAGTCAGGCCAGAGAACTCGTATTCGCGCTGCTTCCCTTCAAGATGCTGCATTGGACAGAAGGTCAAAGGGATGATTTTCCAGGCCATTCTCCTGGGGGGGGGGGGAGCCCACGCCAACCCTCGCTCCTTCTCTTCTTTTGTTTTTTGGCGGAACCGGGGATTGAACTCAGGCCCTTGCGCTTGCCAGGGAAGCGTTTATTTCACTGAGCTATCTCCCAGCCCTCTCCCCTTTTTTTGTGGCACTGAGGATTGAACTCAGAACCCTATGCTTACCAGGCAAGCACATAGTTCTACTGAACTTGCTCCTTCTCCTGAGCTGGTGCTCTTAGGAAAAGGCTCAGGCAGGCTGCCCAGACTAGGAAGCCAAGGGGGCTTCATTCTGTTCTCCAACCTCCTTTATTCATCAATCCAATTGGCCTCCACGCTGCTCGGAGCTTTTGCTTGGAACTGCACTTTGCAAGCAGCCTAGAGACGCTGCTGTGAGCTGCTGCCTCCGCAGCCACTGCCCAGCCACCCCTGCCCTTCCTACAGTCTCCCCCCTTCTTCTTCTTCACGCCTTATCAAACATCAGAAGTTCTTTGAAGCAGGCTGTGCTGGTACCCAGCTGTAACTCTGGCTATTTGGGAGGTTGAGGAAGGTGAACCATAGTCTAGGTAGTTTAGTGAGAACTTATCTCAAAAAGCAAAAAGGGGGCTGGCCAGGTAGCTCAGGGTGGACTAAAGCACCTGCTTAGGCAGGGATAGTGACCAGGCTTCAATCTAGGCTTGCCAAGCCAGCCCTGTCCCTGCGGTGTACTGAGTCGGGCAACTGAGACTGGGTGTGCCTGTAATCTCAGCACTTAGGAAGCTGAGACAGGAGGATCATTGTGAGTTCGAGGCCAGCCTGCTACAAAGTGAGCTCAAGGTCAGCCTGAATCGCACAGTGAGACCCTGTCTCAAAAAAAAAAAAAAGCAAAAGCAAAAAGGGCTGGGGATGTAGTTCAGTGAGAAGACTTTAAGTTCAATCCCTCATACTGGGAAAAAAGAAAAGAAAAGAGATTAAAGCCACCCTTGACAAATCTCCTCTCATTAGCTCCTCTATTTAACTACCTCAAGTGGTCCAAAGCTCTTCCACTAAAGGACCAGAACCTAGATTTCTGGAAGTGCATAAGAGTTGCACTTCAAATGGAAAAACACAGTTTGAAAAGAAAGGGATGTAAAAAGATAATGGTACACAAACTACAAAAAGGCTGGAGCGGCTGAGCGGGAATCAGCTAAAGTAGATTTTAATACCAAGAGCTTAACTAGAGGTAAAAAAAAAAAGGGGGGGACACTATGTGTGACCCCATGAATATCAATTAGGACGATATAACAGTCATAAATCCATATGTCTAAGAATCAAGTTTCCAAACTTGTGAAAGAAAAACGTAGAATTAAAAAGGAAACTAGAAGATTTGCACTAATGGTGGTTGGACAAGATATTATGTCGGCTTCTAGAAGTATAGACAACCACTAGGAAAATAACAAGTAGGAAGTATTAATTAGCTGGGCATGGTGGCGCATGCCTGTAATCCCAGCACTCGGGAGGCTGAGGCAGGAGGATTGTTGTGAGTTCGAGACCAGCCTGAGGTACAAAGTGAGCTTAAGGCCAGCCTGAACTGCATAGTGAGACCCTGTCTCAAAAAGATAAAAAAAAAAAAAAAAGGAAGTATTAATTATTGAACCTTTGATGTAATTCAGGTATAAAAAATAAGATATGCAGACAGCTACACTCTCTTAATTTACTGATAAGAGACATCTGCTATAATAATGTCTGTAAGTATAATACCATGAATGCACCTTCTATGATACCAAAACATTATGAAAACAGTTTGCAATGTATTAATTTATCAAATCCATCCCATCAAGGTATCTTAAAACTGTCTCATTGATACTTGTACTTCAATAAAACAAAAATAAAAAATAAAAAATTAAAATTAATTAATTAATTATTTTTAAAAAAAGGAAACTAGAAAAATCCACCTCATAGCTGGAACCCTTAATGCTGTCAGCCACTCAGAGTACAATAGATCCGTCCCCAAGTCAGGAGAGAGACGAGCTGCTCGTGACACTACCCATCACCTTTATCTAACTGGTAGTGGTCCAGCCATCCACCAGGCAACCACGAACACACAATGTTTGTGAGAACGTGGAGAGCTTTCACTGAAGCTGCATGCTGACCATAAAACAAATCCTAATAAACTTGAAGGGCTAATACCGCAGACAGAATGTATTCTCTGACCACAAACTGAATTACGTTAGAAATCAGTAATAATAAAATCTTTAGTCAAACTCCAGATGGTTAGCAATAACAGGACTGATAAGGACTTTTCCTACTCAGTAACATCTAATTGCTCTCCTAGGCTTCTGAAATAAATAAGCCTCCTCCTCTTACTGCCCGTAGCTTTGCAGCACGGACCGAGCTGGGCTGCTCAACTTTCTCTCCCACAGTGCCTCTGCCTCGCGTCTCAGGCTTCCTGGTGAAGAACAAGCACTGGGCATTCACTGAAATTCAGACCCCACGGATGCAGTTGCAGTCATGTGATTGAGTTGGTAACAGGGGTTCAAGGGTCTGCACATTAGTGCCATAGGAAAGTCTGACACCAGTTTTGAGAAACTGCTTTATACTCTCCAAAATCAGCCAAATGGGGATAACTTTATCTTCTCCAAGAGCCCCATGTTCTCCCACTTCTCTGATCACAGCAGGGACGGTGTAGGTAGGGTGTGTGAGGGAGGGATCAAACTGGATTTAAATCCTGTCCAGCCATTATTGTTATTATTATTATTTTTGCTTTTTTTTTTTTTTTTTTCAGAACCAGGGATTGAACTCAGGACCTTGCACTTGCCAGGCAAGCACTTATTCCACCGAGCCATCTGTCCGGCCCTCTGTCCAGCCATTATTATTGGTCGCACGATCTTGCCCACATGACTTACCCTCTCTGAGACTGTTTTCTCATCTAGAAAACAGAGATAGCAACTCCTGCGTTTTCAGGGCCGTCGTAAAGGCTACATGATTGGATATGCACTTGTAGATGTTACTGGGCAAAGCTCAGAAACTGGCATGTGGGCACCTGAAGATTTTCTAGAAGCCTTAGAACTTACTGAGCTGACCCCTGCCCCATCCAACAGCATCCTTGTTTTCCTCATCTTGCAATATCCTTATTTTCTGCTACCTGTTGCTGTTTGAATTCTTGTTTCAATTTTCTCCCCACTCAATAGGTTGCAGTCCAAGCAATAGGAATGAGTTGAAAATAAATATTCATTCGACCTAATGTGAAGCCCGGGCAAATGCTGCAGAGGGAGGAGACTATACCACATATTTCCTGAAAACAAAATCATATGCGTTCACTCGACAATTTTATGCTCTTTTCTTCCACCTTTCATTACGATCGAACCTAGGATGCTCCCTGTGTAGATTCATGCAAACACTGCAAAACTAGCAAAAAGGATCACAGGGTAGAATCATCTCCAACGTTTTCTAAAGAGCAGCCCTGAGGATGTTCGTAGAGGTTGTTTTCTATAATTTTAGAAAGTGTTTTCTATCATTTAGAAGGTAATAAACACAAAAATCTGCATTGTGCCAAAAAAAAAAAAAGAAAAAGTTTTTTCTGGTCAAATAAACTTGAGAACTGTTGTATAAAACAAATCTAGAGTTGGAGTCTGGCCCCGGAAGGACTGGTGCGAGTCCTCGGCACGCTATTATGCACCGGTGTGTGAACTCACAAGAGAGAGGGTGTGGTCCGTGGTGTTTGTAAGGCTTCCAACAAAGCCTCCCAGAAATACGCTTTGGGAAACACTGTTTTGTGGGCCACTTTGTCTTTCTACTTCAAGCAACCAACACAGATTTAATTGCGAGACATGGGTTCCCCAGACAAGGACAAGACCGGGATGCAACACACATTTACCATTTGGTAGGTGTCGTTGATGTGGAGCTCCAGGCGGTAGAGTACGTTTTGGAAGATCTCCTCCAGGGTTAGCTGGTGGCCATCTCTGCTGTGCACAGGGGTGAGGGTGGGATGGACAATCATCTGGATGGATCTCACTTTGGGGACACAAGTCACATCCGGGGGTTTGATGGTAGCTGAACAAAAGGAGAGAGGAAAGAGAAGAAAGAGTCAGACTTGTCCGGCAGAGTCTGAGGCCGTCCAGATGGCAGGGAGTGGCTGCTCCATGTTCCTCTCCCATCTCAAGCCTAGAACAATCCGATGACATGGGCCAAACCATCAATGCATGGCTGGTGTCTGAGTGGAAGGCTGATGAAGGGACAACCCTAGGCGTGGGGTCACGCCCGTGCACCCCTGGCTCTGTCCCCATCCATGCCAGCCCCTGAGACCCCACCTTAAGCCCGCCTGGGACACCTTCTTGGTAGTGACAGCTGTCATTCTCTAAGGGCCCAGCCTCACACCCTAAATAACACGTGGGGGGTGGGACTCGACTCCACGGGCAGGCACTAGACTTGAGCCTCTCTGAAGGTGGAATTTCCCAAATGAACCAAATGACCTTCATTGGTTCAGAGTCCTCATCAATGAATCCTGTGAATCTTCTCACTTCCAAAATACAAAAAAAAAAAAAAAAAAAAAAAAAAAAAAAAAAAAAAAAAAAAAAAAAAAAAAAAAAAAAAAAAAAAAAAAAAAAAAAAAAAAAAAAATCTTACATCCAGTCCCAGGGGTTCCAGAACTTAATTTGTCAAAGTCCCTTGGGGAGGCTCATTGGCTCCCAAGATTTAAAGCATCTTTGGGGCCATTTATAAAGTGGAAAACTGCAGCCTAATGTCTTCAAAAGGCCAACCAGGTAAATAAATTAGAGTGGCTCCACAGAATGACTCATTGTCCTGCAGAACCGCATTGCATGGGTAAAAAATCTAATGACACGGGCAGATTTCATGCTACCATCATATAAGGAAAAATCACAGAACCAGGAAAATAACACGAGATGACAGAAAGCCAAGAGGGTTTCTGGTGACTGTGGCTCTGAATGCTCAGGTCACTTGGGGGTGACATTTACTTTTCTTTACATATTGCTGTATTATCCACATATTCTATCTTTAGTATGAATTAGTTGAACAAACCAAGAAAAAAGCCCAGGGAACTAATTTTAATTGATTAATTGATGTTTCGGGTACCAGAGATTGAACTCTAAGGAACAAGCTAGGAAAATGCTTTTGCCACTGAGCTATCTCCTGAGCCTTATTTTATTTTGTTTTTTTAAAATAATCACATCTGGCTGGTTAAAGTCAGTTGGTGGGCGTCACTTACCAGCTGTAGTGTACATTACAACGAAACGAAGAGGGTACTGTGGGCCCTTCCCATCCCAGGGCAGTGGCTCCAGCATGCCACTAAGACCCCCAAATCTCTCTGTGTTCAAGTTCCTTATGTAAAATTGCCCAGTAGCTGACTGACTATACAAGTCCTCCCATACATGCAGCACCTCTAGATGACTCAGAACTCTGATACAAGGTCAGTGGCCTGTGCAGAGTCGTTACACTGCATTTCCATTATTTAGGGAGTAAGGCTGAGGAGCAAAGTTCCGACTTATTTAGTACAGAGTCAGCTGCATTTCAAGTATTGTTCTTCCCATTGGCTTGAACTGTGGCTGCAGGCCCTGTGGATACTGGGGACGGAATGCTTTGGGATGGCGAGTGACAGGTTGCACCTGCTGGCCCCACAGGCAGTCAGGGCTGGGGTGGGCACACTTTCTAAGGAGACTGCAGTGAGCCTGGCCCCAAGGCCTGGGAAGGAGCCTGCTGTGTGCAGAGAAGGAGCAGAGAGGCAGGAACTTCAGGGGGCAGAGTCGGGCCATGTGGGCCAAGCTGAGTGCAGGGTCTTCTGAGAAGAGTCATGAGAAAGTGCTGGAAGGTTTGAAGCAGGGAAAGAGAAGGTGGGGTTTCTGTGCTGAGTGGGTCCCTCAGCTTGCTCTGAGGAGGGCCAGAGGCAGAGGAGGGAAGGGGCTCGGGGGCTCTGGCTGTTTCACCGTGGCCAGAGGAGAGGTGGCCAGGCTGGGGTGTGGTGGCAGGAGATGCCGTCCCCGAGAGCCACATCCCCAACGCACGCGGGGGATGGAGCCCTTCTGCACCCTCAGTCCGCGGCAGGGCTCAGAGGCTGATGGTCCCCTCACCCCGGACACACGGGGGCTCTGACTCACTGTGTTGCAGAGGGTGGAACCGCTCGGTCATCTTGGTGGCTGACAAGCCACCTGAGCCGACTGCCGTGACCCTGGCGTAGTAGAGCTCCGTGTAGTTGCCCGTCTCCACGGTGAGGTTGCAGGATCTCCGCGTGATCCGCTGGCAGCCCGCCTTTGCCAGCCATTGTGGCTCTCCGTACCTGGGGGTGAGGGGCAGCCGGCACCCTGTTAGGGAACAGCCCTGCTAGGCCTGTGGTTTACTAATGATGATAACGATGTCTAATATTTACTTAGTCCTTCTGTGACCCGGGGCCTTTTATGTGAATGATCTTAGTCAATTCTCACAGTGACCTCTCAGGTGTGTATATTCTCTTTTTTCTTTTTCAAATAAGGAAGCTGAGACTAAGAGAAATAGGCATACACACAGTGAGCTGGATTTGGATCCAGCCAGTCTGTGCCCACATTACAGGCTTGCCATAACCATAAGACTTTAAGGCAAATATTATATCCATTTCTTTCTTTTTTAAATGGATACAGGGTCTTACTATGCAGCTCAGACTCATAGTGATCTTCCTGTCTCAGCCTCCCCCGCTCTGGGATTGTAGGTATGTGCCATCATGCCAAGATTCAGGGCTGGCACGGCATGCAGTACCAGGGATCTAATTTGGGTCCTTGTGCTTGCCAGGCAGGCGCTTGGACCACGGAACCATCTCCCCAGCCCCTATACTCATTTCACAGATGGAGAAACTGAGGCTCAGAGAGGGCAAGAGACTTGCCACAGGATGAAGAGGCTGGGCCATAAATGGGACCTGAGTTTTGTAAATTATTGAGCCCCTGCTTATCCGCCTCCCTGGCAGCAGGAAAAGAGAGGAGCCGGATGGGCACTCAGGTTGGGGTGGTGGGCACAGCTTTGCATGCACCTCCCACCAGTAATGACAAATAGTTGGGAGCGTCCTGTTTGTCAGGCACAATGACTAATGACTTCATTTTATGTCAACTGCCTGATACTGCAGGATGAAGAGACTGCTGTCTCCCCCAGGCAGAGCCTGTCGAAAGGAAAGAAGCAGTGCTGCCGGGCACCGGGTCATAGGAGCAGGAGATGTTGGGGCGGGGCTGGCTGCGGGCAGGGTCTGAGGGGTCGGGAACTGGGAGACCTACGTCTTATAGTCCACGCTGTAGACCGTGCCGGGGATGTCATCCGGCTCGCTGTCCCACGTCAGGATGTTTTCAAAGTTGCTGGACTGGAATTTCACATGCTGAAGCAGCTTGGAGTTCTCCATAGTGTGAGCTGCCGGAGAGCAGGAGGAGGGTGAGCGGGAGGAGGGCGAGCGGGAGGAGGGCGAGCGGGAGGAGGGCGAGCGGGAGGAGGGCGAGCGGGAGGAGGGCGAGCGGGAGGAGGGCGAGCGGGAGGAGGGCGAGCGGGAGGAGGGCGAGCGGGAGGAGGGCTCTCGGTGGGCTCCCAGAAGGCTGCCCCAGCCACCTGCAGAAGGTGCTTCCATCACCAGCACTGATTCGGGAACACAGCCGTCACCCTCATGGGCCACAGCGGTGAAGCCCCGGCCTCCCCCAGCTTGGCTGCTAGCAAGACCAAGTCTCTTTCCTGTCTCTCTGGATTTGCTTCTCTTGGACCCTTCATGTGCTCAGAGTTCTTGTGCCTTCTACTCAGCTTAACGTTGTCAAGGTTTATCTGTACAGTAGCATAAATCAACACTGGTGGCCTTTTCTATGGATGGAAAATTGTTCCATGGAGTGGACAGACCACATTTTTTTTTTAGCGGAACCAGGGATTGAACTCAGGCCCTTGCGCTTGCCAGGGAAGCGCTTATTCTACTGAGCCATCTCCCTGGCCCTCAGGCCATATTTTATTTATTCACGCATCAGTGGGTGGACTTTGGGGTTGTCTCTACATTTTGGTTATTATTCATAACCCTGCTGCGAAGATTTGTGCAGGAATTTTGAAGTAGGCAAGTATTTTTAATTTCTTTGAGCAGCTGGGGAAATAGCTCAGTAGCACAGCACCTGCCTGGCAAGTACAAGGTCCTTAGTTCAATCCTCAGTTTAAAAAAAAAAAAAAAAAATCCTTAGGGCATATAACTGAGTGGAACTGTTAGGTAGCTTTGTTTAAATTTGTGGGTGTGTGTTGTGGTGTTGGGACTTAGACTCTGGGCCTCACACACGTAGGCAACTGGTATACCACTGACCTACCCATCCAGCCCAGGAAGCTGTTGAAGCCAGCAAAATTTCAATTTCCTTGTATCTAAGGTGGAAATAATTCACCCCACCTAGTGACATAAGCATGACAAGAGCAGTGGCAGATGTTTGTGAAGGCTACGTCAGGGCCAAGCCCGTCACTTCAGTGAATATCCTGTTTAGTTGGACGATAATAGGTTTCTACTGCTGTCCCCATTCTGTGGATGAGAAAAACTGAGGCTCACAAAAAATGTTGCCCAGTGTCACAGTAGGCAGTGACAGAGCTGCCAGGTGGGAACGCTGGGGACAAGGTGTTCAGGGCCGAACAGCCGGGTGTGTGCTGAGTCTGAAGGGGCTGCACTGGGAAGGGAGACCCATAGTGTAAGAAGGGCCTGGCCCACGCAAGTTGTGGCTTTGGTGGCCTCAAGCCCTGATAAGGGTGGGAGGGGAGAGAAGGGCATGCAGCTGGGATCAGCAGGGAGCTCAGGGGTAGCGAGCCTGCTTAGAATGCACTCAAGGCCCTAGGTTCAGCCTCTACAGTCAAAAAATAAATTTTCAAAGTAGTCGACATCCAGTGCTCTGCTGGGCTTACTGCTGCTTAAGACGATGCGGGCAGCAAAGACAGCACCAAGCAGGGGTGTGAGGTGGGGCTGCGTAGTCTGTGCAGAAGCCCACGCCTGGTGGGGGAGAGGAAAAGGGCAGGAGGCCTAGGGGGTGGGTGGGGGTGGGGTGAGGTGCCAGTTCTGAGCATGCGCAGGGCAGCCTGGGAAGTCAACAGGTGCACGCGCCGCGCAGTCAAGGCCTTGAGGCCAGTGTGCTTGCGTCTGCTGTATGTCTAGGCGGGACCCCAGGAAAGGCTGAGGTGCGAGGGACTGGACAGTTCTTGATCGCTACCCTCCCAGTCTGCAGACAGTGTCTGCAAGAGGAATGCGTGGGCTCGGGGTGACCCCTGAGAGGCCAGGGAGGACAACGAGCAGGCCTCAGTGGGAGTGCAGATGTCGCGCTATTGGGAGGCCCCTCTGTTCTGAGTCTGGGTCTATCTGGCCCAGCTGTGGGAATCTTCATCTTCTAGGCTCCCAGGGTCTCCGGGCTGGGGTCTCGAGGTATGTGGGGGACCTCACTGCTGCTACCCAGGGGGATGGCTGCGTTGCTGTGCCCAGTGATATGCTTGACTTTCTTTTTGGGGCTGGGTCTAAGCAGAGCCTGCAGAAGTATTGGAGGGAGGGGCCTTGGAATTCAGGGCTGGGTCTAGACCTGAGTGATAGCCCCAGAGTGGACTAGAGAGCGGCTTCGATGCAGGAGGTCAGGCTGGAGGGGGACAGCTGGGTAGGCGTGGCTGAGGCCGGAAAGGCTGGGGGTGGGGGTCTGCGTCGGGGCAGGCTCTCTATCTGGGCGAAGGAATGCTGATGGTTGATACCTGGCCCACTGGTAACGGATGCTGGGGTGCAGCTGGCACCACATTTCAAGAGGATGTGGAAATTGGCTTGCCAAAGTGAGGTGGGCAGACCCTGCTGGCTCCTCTCCGTTAGGCCCCGAGCACCTCTGGCCCCGAGCACCTCTGGCCCACGTGCTCCTGTCCCTTCCCAAATCCATCCTGCCGGTGTCATTTCTGCACTTCCTGGTTGAAAGTCTACATTGTGAAACCCGGGAGACGTGTGTTGTTTGGGGCCTGACGGTCTGGCTGACTTTATAAATAAAGGCAGGTTTTCACATTTGTGTGGAAAAATAATCTATCAACTGATGGCGAAGCTCAGGAAAAACATGGCAACAATCCAACAGGACCCGGGCTCGGCCAGACTGAGGAGTGAGGGGCTGTGTCTGCAGAGGCTGCAGCTGGCCCTGGACGACCTCTGCAAGGTAGCTTCCCAGGGCCCCATCCTAAGCGGCCTGGAACACGAGCAGCTTGCAGGTGCTGTAGCAATCCCCCTGGGTCTTCTGAGCCCAAAGTGTGGGGCTGCTCAGCTGACGCCAGGGTAGTACAGCCTACAGATAGGGTCCTACCAACACTGGCCAGGGTGAGCGTGAGTGGGGCAGCTCCTGTCCCTTCATGGGCTTATCCTGTGCTGGACAAAAGGTCATGCCTCCCCCCACCCATCAGGGCTGTGCTCTGGCTTCCTCAGAGAGTACCCTGTGTTCCATGACAGGAGAACAGAGATGTACCCTGGTTCTCACATCTAGTCTCTGCCATGATAGATCCAAATATCCGCTTTATTGGATTTGCCAAGGATGCCCAGTGGTCCTGTTGGCCAGAGGCCCTGGTGCCTCAAGAGCCTTCAGTGCAGCCTTCTGGGCTATGCTGGGAGGAAATGCTTTTCCCATCTAGCCAGAGGTCCCTGAGGAGAGAATCAGTAACTCCGCTGCCAGCCCATCCTTCTTCCCTTCCCCTCAGAAACAGAAAGAGATGGCAAGCCGTGGCTGGGCGATGGGAGGGGTCAAAGGGTGTCTGATCTCCCTCCCCCCACCAATACTCCAGCTGATGGGGTACAGGGAACCAGCACCTCTGTTCTGACAACTGGCTGTGTACCCTCCTGTCCTAGGATCATTTGATTACCTGGAAGAAACCAGGGTGGGACAGTGCCTGCCCCTCAGCTCTCCCCAGACCCCTGAGCTGGCCACCTGCTCCCCAGAAAGCCTGGCACCTGGTTCAGCCCAAGTTGGGGAGAAAATGAAACTGGCCATGATGAATTGCTCAGGGCATGGGGTGACAGCCCTGATCCTGGCTCCTGGCATGGGGAGGATCTGGCCACAGGATAGGGACACTTACCAGCCAGGGATCCCACTGCTAGGATGGTCAGTAGGGTCTTCATTGGCCTGGCCCGGAGCCTCCCGGGCCTCCACTCGGGCTCTGCACAGAGGGCAGGCTGCGAAACCTTGCCGCCTTGGCACTGGCTCCACCCGGCACAAGGCGGGGAAAGGAGGGGAGGGCAGGGCTGGGTGGTGGGGGCAGGGTGCAAAGGTGCCTGGCCCTGTGCTCTGGAATTCCACGTCCTGGGTGGGATCCAAGGGAGTTCCCTTGCTCCTGTGGAAAGCAGCCACCGCGGGGGCAGGCTTGTTTATCTGGTCTGGTGGCTGATTCATCCCAAGACTCTTCAGCAATCTATCAGGGAGCCAAGAGGCAGAGAAAGCATAGACTTCATGATATATGGACTTAGCATAGAGCAGCTGGCCCTGCGTCAAAGCTTGCACCGTGGGCCTATCTTTTGTCCCAATAATTCCATTCTCGGGGGATTCACCTTGAAGAAAATAACAAGACAGAGGAGGAAAACCAAAACCAACCCCAAATGCTCCGTGCAGCAAAGCTTTGACTCTCAGTGCTTCGGTTTTGCTGGTGTGGTAGGAGATCTAGGGTATCTGGTACCCCGGTGCTGACCCCAGGCCGGACAGTGTGCATAGGAAGAGCATCCCACTCACAAGGGTGCTAGGGTGGGGCCCAGGTGCTCTTACCCTGAATTTTGGGGCTGGGATCAGCAAAAGATTAGAAACAAAAAATCTGATCTCAGACTTCTGGGATTCTTCCTGCTGTGCTAGAGAAAGAGGCAAATTCAGGGCAGGGCCATGAAGAAAGGTGTTGTTCCCCAGCATCCTTGTGCTGTAAAGACAGTGTCTGCAGAGGTGCCCTGAACTTCCCAGTAATGACGGGTGGGTGGGTATTTGAGAAGTGGTTTGCTACCTCCTGGTGAGCTGCAGAGAAGGTTATAGGGTACTAGACTCAAGCTAGGATGGGCTTGATCAGAGGCCCAGCCTGTGGGGCGAGTTTGGCTGGCTCAGTGGTGCAAGGGCAGACCAAGGCCTTTGGGAGCAAACTGGGCCCTCTAGGAGGATACTGGGAAAATTTGGTTGTTGTTATTTTTCTGGGCTAGGGAAGAACCTGCTACACCTGCAGCCCAGGGTTTGGCCTTTGTTGGTGGCTCCCTGCTCAGGGGAGCCCGAGGCAGGGTGGAGGGCAGAGGAGGGCAGTGCATTCTCTGCCAGGGGAGGCATCTCCAGCAATGACCGAGTCTCTGGAGCTCTAGCTGACGGACAGGCCCGCCAGCCGAGCCGCGTCCTGGGCTCAGGTCACACGTGCTCCTCCATCTTTCTGCTTAGCTCTCAGCAGCTTCCAGGTGCTGACTGAAGCCCAACTCTCCTGTCATCTAGTTGCACATGTTCAAGTCACTTGGTTGGGAAGACTCAAGGTATTTTGGTGTTTTTCAAAGGGACCACAGCGGATATAGGGTGTTCGATGACTTTTCAGATATAGTGGTACAGGGAGACTACAGCCAGCAGAAGAAGTTACAGAATGCCACAAAGAGATCCCATGGGGGAGGAGGCAGCTCTGCACTAAGGTGGCTGAGGGACAAGCTGCAACCTCCCCTAACCTGTAGGGAGGAAGCTGATGGGACGACGGGATGTCTATGGTCATGAGAGTCTGTGGTTATTGTAGGAATTAATGGAAAGGGAGACATCTGAGTAGTTAAAGAACTTGGGAGTACCTAGATTCACTGATAATGTTAAATTACATTTTAAAAAAAAGAGAGAGAAAGAGGGCTGAAGAGATAGCTCGGTGGTCTAAGTACTTGCCTGATAAGCGCAAGGACCTGAGTTCAATCCCCAGTACTGCATGCCGTGCCCACCCTGGGATGGGCTAGCCACCAAAACCAGGTGCGGTGGTGCACTGGGGAGGCTGAAACAGGAGGATCTCTATGAGTCTGTGTAGTGAGATCCTGTACCAAATAAATAATTTTTTTTTAAATTTCAAAATAATGCTGGAGGGGTTGAGGAGATAGCTCAGCAGCATAAGCACCTGGTTGGCAAGTGTAAGGTCCTGAGTTCGATCCCTGGTACTGCAAAAAAAAAAAAAAAAAAAAAAAAAATCTGGAGAAAAATACTTCATGGTCTGGAATAGCACAAGACTGGCTAAAACCTACATGTAATACATGGAGAAAAAGGTTTCAAAGGATATACAGAAACACCAGTTGGGCTGTGTTGGGGTAGACCATTTTTATCCTTTCCTTTGGTCCATCTACACATTTCTGAAATTTCTGTAGGAAATATACTAGTTTATAGTAAGGAAATGCGAGCTTACTGGCAAAACAGACAGCAATTCCCACAGTGCCTCTGCCCCGCTTTCCCCCTCCTCACGCCAGCTTGTCATCCTTAGCCAAACCCTCCTCCTGACGGGCCCACGCTTTCTCTTCCTGCTGTCTGCCTGCTCTTAGCAGCGCTTGCCCTGAGCAGCTGCCGTCTTGTCCAGCATGGGGCCTTGTCCACTACCGATCTTCAGTGGTGTTCTCCACTCGAGGCGGAAGGAAGAAATCAGGGTTAGGGTGGACATGAGTACCTGCTTCAGATTCAGGGGAGGCGGGAGCATCCGCAAGCCTCCCAGTGAGCACAGCTCTCCCGGTGACGGTGTGGCTGCTTCCCGACCGGCCGCCCCTGGAGCCAGAAGGCTTTCGGTGGTAGAGGTGTTCAAGGCGAGGATGTGACCTCGGCAGAGATTTCTTCCCTGGATACCTCGCTCTCTGTCTCCAAAACTTGATGGATCTTGTCTCCCCCAGGAGGGGGAAAGTTCCGAGGTGCAGGCAGCATCCTTGTCTTGCCCTCCATGTAGCTGAGTGTAGTCCAGGGATCCAACATGGACATGGAGGTCAGGCCTGGCGGAGGGCAGATGTGCGCTGCGCGTTCGGGCTCACGCTGCTGGGGAGACGTACGTTTCTCCAGCACCTGTCTGCACCATGTCACTTGTGGGCCATTGAGTGAGCTGTCCCTGCTGCTTAGATCCCCCTCCCCTGCCCTTTTCCTGAGTCTTATTTACCCTTCCCTCCTCCAAATTGCTTCCTGCAGGAAGGCTTCCCTGGGCCAGCTGCTTACTCGCCTGGGGACGCATTTCTGTGTTCCGCAGCCTGCTGTGTATTTCCACTTCCGCTGAGCTGGGCCAGGACTGGAACTTGCTTACCTGGTGCTGTTTGCTGCTGGCCTGAGGGTGCCAGGGGGTGCTCCAGGGCTTGACTTATTTCTGTTTTTTTTTTAATTAAACTTGTGTGTGGTGCGTGTTCACGTTCCTTATGTGGACCGCTTCCTTGTTCATAATGCATCTTGATCCTCCTTTCCATCCCCTTGCTGCCTCTTCCTTCCCCTCTTACTTTCTCTCTCCACCTCTTCCCATCTGAGAAAGATCCACCTGCCTACACCCGATTACTTACCTTTTATTTCACTCTCATTTATACTTTGAATTTCTCATATAAGAGAAACCATGTGAATTTTTAGATATATAGATATTGATATACATTATGTTTACATAGTCCAGGGATCTGTAAGAAAAGCATTAACAATAAAAATACAATCTGTGTGTAGCCAAGTACAGAGACTTCAAATGATAAAACAGCAAAAACGATCTCACGAAAGTACAAATATACAGTACAAATTAATTTATTTAAAAGTTACAAAGAAGCACAACAAAATAGATTATTAATTCTAATATTAGAATTAATAGAATTACTAATGTTTTGTTAAAGATCAGGTAGGATTAGAGAGTAAGACATGGTATTGGATGGGGAAGCACCTGGCTAGTTCTCAGGTTTTAGATACACTGAATTAATTACATATTAATTCAGCCATTACATACTGGGGATAGTGGTGAAGGATTGGTAATTTATCTACAGGGAACTCCTACACAAATCAGATCCAACCAGACCTCTCCAGTGCCATCCTTGGGACCCTAAAGCCACCTGGATGGCAAGATTCCTATGCTTTCTCCACCCCATTCCCCTATCCACATGTTCTTCCCTCCCCTAAGGTGCTGTGCAAGCTGAAGGCAGTTTGCTCTCTGTAGCTAGAACTTATACTATTTGGGCTACAGAGATCCTGTAGCCTGTGTGTTAAAATAAGACTGTTCTGTGTGATTTTTTTTTTTTTTTTTTTTGGCCTGCTCAGCCTGCCCTGAGGGCAGGGCTGGCACAGGGATTGAACCGCAGTCCCTGTGCTTGCCTAAGCAGGTGCTTTAATCCGCTGAACTATCTCACAGCCCCAGGATTTGCTTTCTGGATGATGGCTATTCCTTTTAGGATGTTTCAATTTATGTTTTTCTACAGCCAATCATGTGGGGGCATTTCTTCGTGTCTTCATTGGCCATTTATACTTCCTCTATGAAGTTCTGTTCATTTTATTTTTTTATTGAAGAACAAATAGCAGTGAGACAGTTTCAAATCAAATTAACAGGACAGATTCAATAATTAATGCATTGCAAATTGTTTTCGTAATGGTTTGTTGTCGTACAAGGTGCATACATGATATTCTACTTACAGACACTATTACAGCAGATGTCTCTAATCAATGAATTAAGAGAATGTAGCTGTATACTTATTTTTTTTTTTAATTCCTTTATTTATTACAGTGTCTCGCTACACATCACGGATTCTTTTTTCGCAGGGGTGGGGTGTGAGCTCAGCCGGCCCTGCGGGGAGGGGCTGGCATGGCATGTGGTGCTGGGGCTCGAACCGCGGTCCCTGGGAGGCACTCTAGACCGCTGAGCTATCTTGCCAGCCCTGTATACTTATTTTTTTAAAGCTGAATTATAACACAGTTTTCAATAACTAATACTTTCTACCTTGTTATCTTCCTAGTAGTTGTCCATAGTACTAGAAGCCGACATAATATCTTGTCCAACCACTATTAGTGCAAATCTTGCTTCTCATAGGATTATGCAGAAGCATTGCATATTTATCCTAACTGTACTGTTTATACACACACATCATGGTTCTTCCTTTATATTTTTGTCTAGATCTGTCAAAGATGGGCACTCCATCGTCATTAAACCATTATAGGTGCCTGAATTCAGCAACACAATCTAACGCAGTGCAGCAGTCCACATTAATAGTGAGTTATCTGAAGAAGTTGTTGACTCTAGCCATTTTCAACTCAACTTATTATTATGGCCCCACGTTATATACCTCATTTTTATACTTTTCTGCTGGATGGTTAAGACCGAGATAAAGCAAGACCTATATAACAAATAATGTAGCTTTTGTATCTGATGAGGACAAGTTCTATTCCTTTAACTTGCCCATTTTTTGTTTGGATCTTTTATTTTTGGAGAGGTCTAATTTTTCTTGGGTTCTTTTTTTACGTATTCAGTGCAAGGCCTACAGGGTCTCACTGCACAGGTCGGATTCACAGTGATCCTCCTGTCTTCGGCCTCCCAAGCGCTGGGATTACAGGGGCGCACTACCACACCCAGTCTCAATCAAGGGCTCGGTGTGCCCTGAGGACAGGGCTAGCACACACGTGGGGTATGGAACACCAGTGCCTGTGTCTGCCTAAGCAGGCGCTTTTTAAAATGTATTTATTTTTTATTTTATTGAAGTACAAATATCAATGAGACAGTTTTAAGACACCTTAATAGGACAGATTTGATAAATTAATAATTGCAAACTGTTTTCATATAAGCAGGCACTTCAATCTGCTGAGCTATCTGGCCTGATCTTGGGTTCTTTAAGTATTCTAGATATTAGTGTGTTGTCTGAGATAAAGCTGGCAAAATTTTCTTCTTGTTCGGTAGATTGTCTTCGCTCAGTTTTCTTTTGTTGTGGGAAAGCTTTTTAATTTGATATGATCCTATTTGTTGATTCCCAGTATTATTTCCTGTGCAGCTGATGTTCTATTCAGAAAATCCTTTTCTACCCCAAGACCTTAATGGCTAGGACTTTAACCCGATATGAAACTTCAGCTCCAAGATATGGTCTACTCCTCTCTCCACAGTTTCTCTCAACCTTTTGTGCAGAAGCAAGAGCATCAAAAGGCAGTGAGGGGTTGACTAGATGTATCTGATGCTATCTTTGTGGCTGGTGACAGAGAGACAGAGAGACAGAGAGAGAGAGAAACAGAGACAGACAGAGAGAGAGAGAAGGAGAGAGAGAGAGAGACAGACAGAGAGAGAGAGAGAGAGAGAGAGAGAGAGAGAGAGAGAGAGAGAGAGACACTTACTGAGTTTTAAGAGTCCCTAAGACAGGATCAAGAACTAAAGCTCGGCCACCTGCCTCCCCAGAATCTTCTTGAAGAGTCAGCCATGACCCAAAGGCCTTCTGACACTAAGGTCTAGACCATGCCAATCCGTGATATTGGCCTAGATGTCCCAGGCCATCAGCCTGGGCCTGGCCCCTGCACTTGGCTTCGGGAAACCTTGGGGAGGTCTTGTTCTCCTCTAGTCCCCACTCACTTTTTCTGTTTGTAGTGGAATCTTGGTCTAGAAGATTGCTAAGGGCCTTGGAGCTTGAATGGCCTTTTATATATTTTTGGGCTTGGGAGACCTCAGTGACACCCCACAATTCCTATCTGGACTGTTGTGTTCCCGACACCAGTACACATTCACTTTGGCATTGATTGGCCTTGCTTAGGAGTACTGTGGTGTGGGCTCCCAGAAGCTGATTGACTGTTTCTGATTGACTGGGAGGCAGGGGAGGTAGATGGGACGTGAGCATTGGGCACACAGCGGTCACACAGCTCCTAGCTCTGCAAACCCCTCATCCTTGGTTTGCTCACCGTCTCTGCCTGCCAGCCTCTCTGCGCTGCTGTCTCTGGAGTTCCTGAGGTGGAGTCTTGTGCAGCAGGGGCCCTCTCTGACCACGGTGGGGCCAGTGAGGCCCCTTACAGGACTTTGCAGAATCTAGATGTGCAGGTGTCAGGGTGGAGGGAGGCAGTGAGGCGGACAAAGGCGTGTGTTCAAGTTCAGGTTGGCAGGCATTTGGGAAGGACAGCCTCGCATCCTGCAGGCCAGGGCCTGGGCTCAGCCACCTTCCTTGGGGCTACTTAGGGGTGTGTGTGTGTGTGTGTGTGTGTGTGTGTGTGTGTG
>PVKA01021472.1:0-38619 GCA_004027165.1 Ctenomys sociabilis | reverse complement strand
GACTGGGTCTCACTGTAGTCTGCGCTGGTTCAAGGCAGTCCTTCTGTTTCAGACTCCTGACTGCTGGGGTTACAGCTGTGCACCATTTGTCTCACTTAAAAAAAATCTAAGAAAGCTGTGTATTTAGAACAGCAGAGGCTTAAGCTGACACAGTCATGCAAAGAAGAGACAAGGGCCACTCCTCCATTTCCATCCAGTTCTATTGATCTTCCACCAAATCTATCCCTGTCATGCCTCCTCTACAATTTTCAGTCCTTCTACCCTATGCTCTGAGTTCTGCTAGAGTTTGGCTGCAGCCTAGGACTCCTGCAGGGACCCCAGAACTGGGAGCTGAGAATGCAGACTGCCCTAGGTGGTGCCATCCACTGAGCTTGGACTCCATTTATTGGACAGTGTGGAAACAATTTTGAGAGAAAGGAAACGTTTGGTTTTTACTTTCAGAAGCTAAGGGTGGAGACTAAGGTTGCAGTGTCCCTATGTTTGTCTTGTGTGCCTATGCGTGTGTATGCATGTGTGGCCGTGGTTCAATTTCCACTACTCCAGAAAAAGAAGAAAACAAGGTTAGTGATGTGCTAATAGGAAGCAAGACTATCCACTAGTTTTCTGCGGCACAAGCTTGTCATTGTCCAGCCCTTCCTAAGGACAGAAATGTGAAGGAATGGCAGTGAACCCAGATAGAAAAATCACTTCCTGTCCTTCTTATGGTGGGCTTCCCTGGGTGGAGGTCCAGCCTGCCAGCTGAATTCTGGCCCACCAAAATGAAGGCGAGACCAACACTGCAGAGGAGACTTCTGAAGTTCACCAGGATAAGAGCGCACTTCGGCCTCCTCCAGCCTCCTGCCTGTTGCCTGCACAGTGGAAGTGCTGCTCATGTGCTTAAAGCCACCCTCCAGGCCAGTGCAGCCTGGCAAAAGGGCATCACAAGTGGAATTTTACACAATGGGGTTGGGGTTTTCCTATGGCGTAAGATTATGGCTATAGTGCTCCACAGGAAAACAGTACCCTGAAGTCACTGAGAGAGTTAATGAGGGGACACTTTACAAGGGTGTGGCAGGCTCAGGGCAAACACTGGGCTGGTTGTGCTTAGCCCTACCTATGTCAGCTAGTGGGCAGGAGCTGGCTTCCCAGCAGGCAGTGGGCAGGGAGTGGCTCAAGGACAGTCTCCAGCTGCTGTGCCTCCTTTCCATCATAAATTGGAGGAGACAGGTGGTCTGTTTAAGTAGTCTTTAGTCAGCTGCCTTGCCCAGAGACTAGAGCCATGGCAGGGGTGAGTCAGGAGGGGCAAGAGGGAACAAGTTTAGCTGCCACATTCTGGTCCTGTTTCTACCCCAAAGATCCATCCCATAGCCCATCACTAACCTTCTTCTTTTTCTGGAGTAGTGGAAATTGAATCCACGGCCACACCTGCACACACACACACACACACACACACACGCACGCACGCACGCACGCGGGCGCTCATGCACACAGGCACACAAGACAAACACGGGGACACTGCAACCTCTGTCTCCACCCTGAGCTTCTGAAAGTAAAAACCAAACGTTTCCTTTCTCTGGAAATCGTTTCCACGCTGCCCAACAAATGGAGTCCAAGCTCAGGGGATGTCACCACCCAGGGCAGTCTGCACTCTCAACTCCCAGCTCTGGGGTCCCTGCAGGAGTCCCAGGCTGCAGCCAAACTCTGAGCACAACCCAGAGTTCTCATTTCCTCCACTTCTATAGTCTGGGCTACAGACAGCAGGATCCTTTTCCACCCGCGCAGAGCGCGCTCAGGTCGCAGGTGGCCGGCTCTGCCCCGCGCCAGCTCCGGTCCCAGTCCTGAGTCATCCTTGTCACAAGCCTCAGTGAGAGCATGGCCCCCACCAGCGGCGTTCTCTCCTGACTTCTCCGCTGCTCCGCACTCAGCCTCCACGTCTCTCCGTCCCTCCAGGGCCCGCGGACTCGTACTCTGTAGGCCCACGCTGTCCCTCGCACGTGGTCTCCCCCACGCTCCTGTTGGCAAGAACAGCAGCCCATGCGCCCCAGCTCCGCCGCGCTCTCTTGCCCGCCGCCCACTCTGCTTCATCCCCGGTTGGTCCAATAAAACAGGAGCCCACCTTTTCAATTAGTAATCCCCTACTCCCCAGTCCCATTTGGATTTTCCCAGAGCCCGCAGTGTATCACTTATTTCGTACACACGTAGGACAGGCAGTCCTGCCTTCTCCACTATAATGCAAGCCATATCACAAGGACCTTATTTGGTGCCTGTAATCAATACCTGGTGCATAGTAAACACATAGCTTTATCCATCACTTTGAATAGAAATGTGAGTCATTTATGTAGACCATCCTAATAACTGTATTTTTAAAATAAAAAGAAACATGAGATTAATTTTAAAACTATATTGGGCACAACCCAATATATTCAAATTATTATATTTCCACATATAATCTACATAAAACTACTATTTTTTATTATTTCTTTCAAAAAAGATGTTCAAAATGTGGAGTGTGCTTTATGCACAAAGCAGACCTCAGTTTCTATAAGCCACCTTTTAGCAAGTGGCCTCTGGATTGGACAGTGCACAGAATATAATAAATGCTTCAAGGAAGAAAAGGAAGGTGCTTACCGGCCCAGCAAGCTGTGGGACTCGCAGCCAGTGGAGGCAGAGAAAGATTCCAACCTGAAACAGTAAGAGGGAAACAACGGTAGCAAAACAGGCAAGATGCCGACCACGAGTAAGTAGAGGAGGGGGCGCCCAGGGAATGAGCTGTACTGGAAGCGGGTATACCACGAGGGGACAGCACTTCCAGGGACACAGCGGGTACAGGCCGGAGGGGACTCAACCCATGAGAAGGCTGCGGTGTGTGGGACTGACTGCGTCGAGGGAAGACTGTGTACTCACGGTCTAAGGTTCCACGCTGTGGCTGGGCTCCCAAGCCCTGGCTCTAGGTCCTGCCTCGTGGTCTTCACGACCGCTTGCCTCGCTCGTCCCTAGGCATGATGAAGAGGATGCCCAGGGTTTCCAACTGCAGGGCGCTGAGGAGAATGTGCACTGCCTTTATTCACAGCTGCAGCAACCGCATCAATTTCCATTTCTTTATTTATTCAATAAAATAGTGAAATTTGTGAGTGCTTGTTCAGCCTAACATTTTACAAGAGTTAAGTTAAAAAAAAAAAAACAAAAACAAAAAACAAAACACTTTTAACCTGGTAGTAAACTTTTTATTCAAATGTAGTATATAAATAGAATATTCACTTGGAATCCAGAAAATAGTTTCAGGTATCTTGGTCTTTTTGTTCTAGGTTCTGACTTTGAACTGAAACAAGAGCTGGATGCTTCAGTGAAGAAAAGCTTAGGGTTGGACAGACATTCTGACTTGTCTCAACACCAGGGGACCTTACCATAGGATCCAACGAGGGCTGCAATTGCAATCTAGGTAGCTGTTAGAGAACTCTAATAATGAAGCTTGTGTTTTTTTTTTTTCCCCCTCTCCTTTTGCACTGTCATAGCAACTGAAGAGAAATGCCCAGAAATACTCAATGAACAAAGTCTTTCATTTTTCTCTTCCCATTATTTAGATGGCTCACTATGTAATTCAGTCGTTTGTGATTTCAGAAGGAGGTGAATAAGCTATTAATACAGTCGATCAACAAGCACGGGGCCATCACTCCACCTGCACAGGTACCACCCCGGACATCAGAAACGGGGCAAACACTGGTCCTCAATGAGCTTTCAGTGCCATGAGGATATTTCCAGAAGCAATAAGAGCAAAGAGATGCAGGGTGGAGGGGCCACTCGCAGTGCCTGTGAGCATGGTCGTGTCTGAGGCAATGGTCTCATCACTGTCCTCTTTAATTTAGACATGAATGAGGGGAAGGAACCACTCTTGTGGACATGTGCAGAAGGGGTGAGTAGATGAGTGGCCAGGGCAGAGGCCAAGGTGGCTGGGGAGTAAGAAAGAGAGGAAACAGGCAGACCTGATATGAAGCAGGACACACTAAGGATGGCTGCTCTGCTGCAGGGACAGTTCTTGGTTTTTGTTGTTTTTCTTGGTATAAATGAAAAGCTTAGGGCTACCCAAATAGTTTAGCAGATTAAAGGTCCTGCAAGTAGGTGCAGGGCCAGGGGTTTGATCCCCGGGCCTGCTGTGCCAGCCCCGCCCCTGGGAGCACAATGAGAGGGCAATTGAGACTAGGCATGGTGGTGCGTGCCTGTAATCCCAGCTCTTGGGAAGCTGTAAACAGGCAGATCACTATGAGTCTGATCTAGAAGTGAGACCCTGAACACCTTGTAGACTCTTCCCTAAAATACAAAAATTAATTAATAGAAGGCTTGGGGCTACTTTTAACAGAGTGTGACACGTCCCAAGTGATACTTTCCAAGTTTGCTTAGGCTTCTGTCTGCAGGGAAGGGGTGGCCAAGACAGCAGGAGTTCTCACGCTTCTCTGACTTATACATGATGGTTAGTTTGGAGGTCGAGCCGTCCTTAGCACATATGGTACAACTGCACGGTGCAAATGCATGCTGTGTTCTGGAGACCACACGTAGGATCTCTTCAGCCCTATGAATTTGTAGACTAAAGAAAATCAACAATGTTTTTTTGGGATGGGTGGTCGGAGGGTACTGAGGATTAAACCCAAGGAATTTGTGCTGAAGTTCACCTCTAGCCTTTTAAGAACATGCATTTTAATTTTGAGATAAGGTCTCACTAAATTTCGAAAAAGCCCAAACTTAGTCACTAAACCACACAGTAACAGGTAACAAATACCCCCAGGCCTGGCCCAAAGGTTGGTGTCAGAGGCCCAGCTTGCCACAGGTCAGTTTACACCCAGGTGCACACAGCTTTTCCGAAGGCCCGACTTCCAGATCTGGGCAGCACACAGAATTAGCCACATAAGCTACAGTGTTGGCCACACACCGGGCCCTGATTCTGCTTCTCTTGCTGCTCCCATGACTGATTCTCCTCACAGAGGGCTAGTATGGACACGATCACGCTCCCGGGACCTTCAGGAAAAGCCCCAAACTCCACTTTCCCCCATGCATGTAACGAAGAGGCAACCACAGTTAGGTATCTTATTGACCTAAAAGTGACCTGTATTCTCCACCATTAAATGTAGGAGACACCACTTGAACTACTTTGAATGCACAAAACCTATTTAAATTCTGCCTTAACTATCACCTTATATCAGGGTATTATAGCCTCTTTTTTTCATCTATTTGGTTTGGCATCTAGAATTGAAGTTCCATGAAAGTCTACTCACACATTACTTATCTCTAGATTTTCAACACTGAATGCTAAAACATGATAATATTTTTGTATTCAACCTGTTTTATTTTTCTCTGTCAAAGGCACCCTTTGATAAAATCAGTTATTTACATTTTATGTGAAGAAAGAGTACTGCTGTGCTCAGTCAGAGAGATGTTCAGGACCAGCTGGCAACCCCCTCCATGCTCCGGAAGATGTCACCAGTCTTTATCTGCAAAGCAAGGAGCTGCACGCTCAGCAGCTATGTCACAAGCTGCACAGAATGTCACTCAGCCTCTCAGCTTTCCCAAATAATCATCATTCCTTAATAACCTATTTCATTGCCTTTGTCTCCACTATTATCTCCAGTATCACACATGTTGTTTGCAAATTCCCTACCTGGCTAGTAACACAAAATGAGTTCACAAATAGTTTCACATCCCCTTGTTAGCTGTCAATTAAAGTGTGAAGTAAACCTCAGACTAACATATTGATGAGAACTATGCAATAGCATTAATTATAGCATTAACTTCTTCTTCTTTTTTTTTTTGCAGAACCGAGGATTGAACTGAGGCCCTTATGCTTGCCAGGGAGGCGCTTATTCCACTGAGCCATCTCCCCAGCCCCAGCATTAACTTCTTTATTGAAAAACTCTGCACTTCTATTTTAAATGTCTAAAATTATATATTTTAAAGTGCATAAAATGATATATTTTTTGCTGGTAACAAAAATGTTTTACACCTCTTGTAAAATATTTAAATGATATACAATGTATAAAGATTTTTAAAATTTTATTTTATTTTGAAGAATAAAACAAAAACAAAAAAATAGAAACAAAGACAGAAATAAGGTAATACACAATAATAGATATGTTATAGATTTTCAAAACAAGAATAGCAAATTATTAATGGTTGCTATATTACCTGTTTTTATCATCAAATCTGTTGCTCAGATTAACAGATATAGCTAGATACAGCTACTGAGATTGGACAAATAATTGAATATTAACACTTGCTTTTAACAAACTTTAATTTTTCTTGTTTTTTTTTACTTTTTAATATTTATTTAAAGAGAATATAATAATAGATAAGACATTAGAAATGGTACACATTTAGAAGACCAAGATGAGAAGTATTCAGCTATGGTTTTTGTATTATTCTCTGTTGCCCTTGATTTTTTCTAAATTTTAATTTTAACTTTATTTATTTGTTTACTTTGAGACAGTGTCTTGCTGTATAGTTCAGGCTGATCCTGAGCTCACTTTTTGTTTTCTATGTATTTAGGGCAGGGCCTATAGGGTCTCAGTACATAGATTAGACTCAGTGATCTGCCTGTGCTCAGCCTCCCAAGCACTGGGACCACAGGGTCATGCCAAGCACGCCTGGCCTCTGTCACCTGCTCAGCGTGCCCCAGGGCCGGGGCCGGCCAGGCAGGCCAGGGCTGGAGCTGCACTCTGCCCAAGCAGGCACTTGAGCTCCCTGAGCTCTCTGGCTGGCCCACTCTTGATTTGGTTGCTTAGATCACAGATATCATCATACAGAGTTAGTCAAAGTGAAAATTCTGAACATTAGCTGCTGTTTTCAAAAAACTGATGGGGATTATTAGTACAATTATCTCAGCCTCGCTGTAGCTATACTTACGTGATTTTTCCCCCTTCCTTTCCCTTATTTTTGTTGTTTAATTCACGTTCAGTTTATTTCTGTTTTACTATGTCTTATCTTTCAGGTTTATTTATTCTTTCAGGTTCTTATACTAGGTAGGCAATACAATACTTATGCATGTGGATCTGATTTATTATGCTTATGAGTACAGCCTCTAGTTGTATGCACTTACCTATAAAGATCTCAAGTTTATAGCTGAGTGATACTCCATCATGTAAAAATATCACCTTTTCTCTCCATTCCTCAGATGATGGCCATTTTGGTTGCTTCCAAGATTTGGCTATGACAGCTTGTACTCTATAAACATGGGTGAACATATATCATTATGGTACGATGTTTTCAGTTCTTTGGGGAAAGTTGAAAATATTATTTTTCAATATTCCCATCTTTATGAGATAACCAGATTTGTCTTTGATGTGTACTTTTTGGAATTTTAAATACATATTTAAGTACCTATAGCATACACAGTGAAAGTATGGTCACATTATCAATTTTTAAAGTGTATGTGGTTATCTTTCCTTGTCAGTATTTGTAGCTCTGTTATTATTTTAGCAATTTTGAAATACTGTGTACATGGCTTCTCTACTTTTTTGAATTAGGTTTCATCTGACACACAAAGAGGTGATTTCTAAATCTCTTACTAGGAAAACAAGCTGATGTGCATTTGGTTTCTGCATTTGTGAAACTGTTTCTTTAGAAAAATTCTTAGAATTTCTAAAGCTGAAGTTATCAATGTTTTATTTTGTTTATTTTAATGTATTTAGGACAGGTTTCTACAGGGTGTATAGGGTCTCACTACTTAGATTGGATGCGTACTAATCCTCCTGTTTTCAGCCTCCCAAGCACTGGGAATACAGTCACCAAGCCCAGTCTCGGTGGAAGTGTCAGCGTGCCCCAGGGGTGGGGCCGGCACAGCATGTGGGGGATCAAACCCAGGCCACTTCGCTTTGCCTAAGCAGGCTCTTTAGTCTACTGAGCTATCTGGCCAGCCCCAATATTTTCATTTTGAATTTAAAAAATTAATATTTCCAGATTGCTTTCATTTTTTTTTTTCAAGAGTCATAATAACTTTATTCCCTTTGGAGGGTGGCCAGGTGAAATTAGAACTTCTGGAACTGCTTTTTGGTGCTGGTGGCCTTGGTGACCTTAAGCATGTTGAAGTGCACTGTTTGCTCAGGGGCCTGCACTCACCCACTGTGACAATATAGCCCATCTGGACATACCTGAAGCAGGGGACAGGCGCACTGACATGTTCTTGTGGCGCTTCTCAAAGCGATTGCATATGTGGATGCAGTGGAGATAATCTCGGGGGATGACAGTGGTCCCCTACATCTTCATCTTGGTCACCACACCAGACAGGACCCGCCCCCGGATGGAGACGTTACCAGTAAAGGAGCATTTCTTATCAATATAGGTGCCCTTAATGGCCCCTTTGGGGTTCTTGAAACATAGACCTATGTTCATGTAGTACCAAGGGAGCTTCTTTTTTGCCAGTTTCTCCCAGAAGGACCCTCTTTTTGCAGAGCCAGGGATTGAACTCAGACCCTTGTGCTTGCCAGGGAAGCGCTTATTCCACTGAGCTATCTCCCCAGCCCGGACCCTCTTCTTGTTTTGGAAGGTAGTTGGCTGCTTCTGGTAGGCACGTTCTGTCTGAATATCCACCACATCCCAGCTGACCAAAAAAAAAGAGATGGTGGCGTGCGAGTTTCCTTATCAGCTCTCAATTTGATTCTAGTAAATTACATTCCCTTCTCTTAAAATGTGTTTCCTTTACCAGAATCATCACTAGTTTTTATCTTTTCTGAGAAAAATTTCTCATCATTTGAATTTATAACTTTCTCAGTAGCAGCCAGTATAATATTTTTAATATTTTTGGTTATTTTCACTTTTTCTGGGAATTAAGTTTTATGACGTTTGCTCTTTTTTATTCTAAGTACTTATTTTATATTGATTTGTAGTATTTATTATAATTTATGGCACCTACATAAATAACATGTATTACTTGTAAATATTGCGATACAGTAAGTACCAGTTCATTGTTCCTATAATTTATCTTTTTTAGACTGTATTTTTATGGATCCTATTTGAATTTCTGAGTAGTTGAATTTATAAGTACCTTTTCTTTTTATAATTTTCTGATTTTATGTCATGCTTAGGTAGAATTTTACTAGCTAAATGATAAATCTATAATTTTATTTTAGATCATATATACCCAAGTCATACATGCCCAAGTAACAGCAGCAGAATATGTAGTTATGCTGAAAAGCTATGTAAGAGTCAAGATGATACTTCCAGAAGTGTAAATTTCAAAAGCAAGTGATAATACATATTATCTAATATTCATGAGGCTAAACTATTTCAGTCCTTAGAAACAAGGGGCCTTCTGATGCCCTGCTGAGTACCGTGTGAGCTGACTGTAGGTGCCCTCTCCTGCCAGGGCTGGAAGGACAGCCCTGCAGACAGCCTCGAAAGGCTCTGTGCAGGAGGCTTCGCTCACAATCATCCTCGCTTCTTCCGCAACAGCTGTGCCAGCCTCTTTTTTTTCTTTCTTTGGTTCTTATTTTTATTCATTTTTTTTAATTGAAGAACAAATAGCAATGAGATAGTTTCAAGACATATTAACAGTACAGATTCGATAAATTAATACACTGCAAACTGTTTTCATAATGTTTTGGTATGGTACAAGGTGCATACATGATATTGTACTTACAGACATTATTATAGCAAATGTCTCTAATTTGTGAATTAAGAGAGTGTTGCTATATACTTATTTTATTTTTTATAGATGAATTATATCACAGATTCAATAATTAATATTTCTACCTTATTATCTTCCTAGTGGTTGTCCATAGTACTACAAGCTGACATAATATCTTGTCCAACCACTATTAGTGCAAATCTTGCTTCTCATAGAATTATGCAGAAGCACAGCGTATTTATCCTAACTGTACTGCTTATACACACATCATGATTCTTCCTTTGTATACCCCTTTTTTTGTCTAGACCTGACAAAGATGAGCACTCCATTGTCATTAAACCAATTTAGGTGCCTGAACTCAGTGACACAATCCAACACAGTCCAGTATTCCACAATAATAGTGAGTTATCTGGAGAAGTTGTTGACTGTAACCATTTACAGCTCAACTTATTATTATTGCCCTGCATTATATACCTCATTTTTATACTTTTCTTCTGGATGGTTAAGACCTAGATAGAGCAAGTCCTGTATACCAAAAGATGTAGCTTTTGTTTCTGTTGAGGTCAGTGAAGTCCCCTCAGGTTTTATCTTGTAATCCTATACCTTACTCTGTAAATCCTCTGTCTGTGTCATTCATGTGGATGAGTCATGGCCAATGCTTGACCAGTTTGCTCTCTGTGAGAGCCTGAGAGAAAGTTTTCCCTCTATGTGACTCTCTCCAGGCACACTATAGATCATCAGTCTCTTTCCTCTGTGGCTCCATAATCTCCTTGGCCTCTTTTCCAGGTCAGGACTTCTACAGGGAAAGTCAGGACTAGGAATTTGGTGAGCACCTTCGCACCACCAGGGGGCACCGACGGGCATGGGAACCTGAGCTGACATCACCCCTGCCTCCAGGGACTGCAAACAGGAAATGGCTTGCTTTTGGACTATTAGTTACTTGAGCCAATCAATCTCTAGTTACTTAAGTTGGTTTCTGTTAATGACACCCAAAGGCACTCTAGCCAGTACAGTTGTCCTGTGAACTGCATCAGAATTGTGTCCCTTTCTGTTGTAGCACTTTGCTCCTGGTATTGTGGTCCTCAATTAGCGTGGATTGAGACAGAGGGAGGTTGAGCAGGGAGGTGGATGGGCTGGAGCAAGGGTCTGGTGGTACCAGGACACCGGACTTGCTCAGTACACTTTGTGGCTTTTTTGGGGCATTTACTGACAAAAAGAGTTCAGAAACATAGTTCAGGCAGTAGCACATTTACTATTTAATCTGGCCCAGGGGAGAGGGTAATTTGATGGTGTAAGGAAAGAGAATAGGTGAAGCAGTGTCTTAGGATAAAGAAGAGGTGCCCCACTCAGCTAAGGTCTGGCAAGGGGCTGAACTGAACACTCTCTTTATGAGTGATGCAGGAAGCAAGGCCGCAGTCTGAGGGCATGGGCAGTGCCCAGGGCTTGAGGAGAGAGGAGGTCAACTCATTTGTGTAGAACAATGGAAAAGAGAGAAGACTGGGGTGCTTGGTTTGATTCCTGGACAGTACTGTGGGACCCTTTGAAGTTCAAGGTCATGAATTTAACGTGCCTTCTACACTCAGCTACAGTGTCCCAATGCAGTGACCACCTGGAGAAGAGGGGAACAGACTGGAGCTTGGCCCAGGGAGACGCAGGAGCAGAGAGAGGCAAGGGGTGCACAGCCTGTGGCTGCCTGCAGTGCCTGGCAAAAGGGTTCCCTGGAAGGGACAGAGGTGAGGGCAGGAAGGGGTGCAGGTGGGGAAAGATCCCAGGACCCACGGAACAGCATCATGGAGAAATAATAAGCAAAAGGACGGCGTTGTTCTGAAGCAGGGCACATCCACAAGCCCTGAGTGGCTGCTGGAACTGTGAAGGCCCAGAGAGGCCCTGTACTACATCCTGCTCAGTGATTCGCGGGTCTTACCAACTGGGTCAACTTTTTATGTTCATTTGTCAGTTTGGGAGTAAATTTAAGCCTCAGATCTACAGGAGGGAAAACTGAACTTCAGTTTTCCAAAAGGGACTTTGAAAAACCCAACTCAGAGCACTCACATCATTGATTTTATCTGTTAGTATGTTAGCTTGTGTCCGTAAAGGCTAAGGACTATGCTTAGCACTACCATGATAACAGCAGAGCAAAACAAATTAGCAATGATTTCTTCACTTCATAAAACATCTAGTCAGTGTTCAAGTTTTCACTTATCTCAGGTATATCATAATTTTAAGTTCTTTTGAATCAGGATCCAAATAAGGTTATAGAATTATACTGGTTAATATAACACCTAAGCTTATTTGTGTATTTATTTATTTATTGTTACTCGGGATCAAACTCAGAATTTCGCAGTTGCCAGGTAGGTGCTTATGCTGTTGAGCTATATCCCCATCCCACACCTGAGTCTCTCTAAACCTATAAGTTGCCCCTCCAACTTATGTTTTATCACACTTTTGTTAAAAAAATTATTTCTTTGTTATCCTGATTGCTGGCATGATATCACGTTTCTATATTTGAACTATGTACTATAACATCTATACTTGAACTATGTTTATACCAAAATTTTTTTGTGTGGCAAACTTCATTATTTCCACAGAAAGATAAATCCTATTTATCTCTTTGTGTTGTTAGGTGTCGCTGATACAGCCTAAATCTATTAGGTAATTTTATTGCCAAAATGTTAAATGTACATAGGACCCAAATATGGACAAATGGACACTGTGGTTCACAGAAGCATTCATAATTCACCTTTCTATTAACCTTAACAGAAGGAAAGTTATTGTTTCTTATTATTTCCAGCCCTTGGCCCACCTCAGACTCCTGAAACTCTACAGACTACACTTCAAGATCCGGACCAACACAGCCCGCTGTCCTGATGTACCAGGATGTGCATGCCGGCGACAGCCAGTGCTCAGCTACCTTTGAAATTGCTGCACAGTGCAGAGTGGGGGCTGGGGAGCAGAGAGAGAGATGCAGACAGAGAGGATGAGGCGGAGATGACTCTTGCGCACCAACAGAAGGCTGAAGTGTTGTATTTTCAAGATGGAGATGGTGTGGGTAGGCAGAAAGTGGTCTCACTCTGTAGAAGAGAAGACCGTAATTAAAGCATGCTTTTTAAAAGAGTAGGAAATGTAAAAAGTAGATCATGCACGTCCTATGTTGGAGGAAATAGAGAGACCGAGGTAGAATACACCTCGTGCCCTGTGTTTAATGGGACAAAGATGCTGGTGATGGGCCTTTTAGTTGGAAAGAAATGCAACACTGACATAAAAAGCAAAGAGGCAGAAAGGAGGATTTTGAGACTAAAATACAGTGAAGAGTTAGTAATGAGCCTGGCGCAGGAGGGCAAGCCAGGTGAAGAACGTTCAGCGTCCTTGAGGGGGCAGCTCTGCAATATTCAGCAAGTCATTCAAATATTAATGCCATTTAACCCAGTTATTTTACTTCTAAGAAGTTACTCTCAGAAAAAATCTGGATTTAACAACAACAAAAAAAAAATCCCAGGTTGAGTTGTTCAGCATCTGGTTTAAAAGTACGAACATCGGGATGACCGCTCCAACGTGGACACATGGCAGCAAGACAGCCACATAAAGTGTTTTGTGAAATACTTGATGGCATGGCAGTCATTTTACATCTATGTGGAGAGGTAGTAGGTGGCGGAAATAGTGCAGTGAGCCCCTGGGCAGGTGGCCCATACCCCGTGATGCGCAGGAAGGAAGACCCGTCTTCCAGGAAACAGCAAGCCCTGGTGAAATGTGGTCTAAAGAGAAAGCCTCGGGTGGCAGCCCAGGACACTCAGAGCCTCCCAGGAGCTGTGGGCCTTTGTTTTCTGCTACGGGGGGACTGAGCCCAGGGCCTTCACGTTGAGCTACCTCCCTAACCCATTTTATTTTATTTTTATTTTGTAACACAAATTCTCTAAATTGGTAAGTTGTGGAGGCTGGATTCAAACTTGCAGCGGTCCTGCCTCAACCTCCCTGAGTGCAGAGATTACAGCTGAGGCCCGAGGTCTGGCTGCATGTGCAGCTTCTAAGACACTCTTCATGCTTTTCCTGTGTTTGCCCATATTTCTCTACTGAGGTGTTGGTGTCATTCTTATTAATTTCTTACTCTTTCCATTAATATATTATTAAAGAAAACAATTCTTTTTCACATGTGTGACAAAAATTTTCAGTTTATTTTCATCCTATAGTTTTATTTATATATCTTTGAGTGTTTTGGTTGTTGCTTGTAGGTTTTCATTATATATGTAATGCATTTTGCTATAATAAATTCAAATAATATAACAACATAAAGTACAAGCACAGGGTGGGACAACATGGTACAAAAAATCATTCTGAGGCACAGAATACAAGAACTATGTGACACGGTCTTGTTCATAGGTGGATCTAAAAAGCTTGACCTCAAGTCCCATGTTGTGGCACATCTCTGTAATCCCAGCACTGAGGAAGGAGGATTGTTGCAAGTCGGGCTACATAGTCAGTTCAAAAGCAGCCCAGAATATGTTGCCAGGACCTGTTGCAAAAAAGAAAAAGAAAAAATTGGCCTCATCAAAGTTGGGAGTGGAATGTTGATTTCCAGAGGCCAGGGCAGTAGGGCCAAGGAGCGATGGCGTGGGGGAGGGGCAGCCCCACAGGTGCCAAGCCACAGCACCCAGGGTCAAGGAGCAGTTCTGGGTGAGTACGGATGGGAACGTGCTGTGCGCTCCTGAGCCCAGAGCCAGAGGAGAGGATTTGGCAAGTTTTTTTCATGCACAAATGGTAAATGGGGAGATGGACAGGTTCTGCCCAACCAGAACATCACACAGTCCACCCAGGAATCAGAAGTTCACATGGTACCCCATTAACATGCATGATTTCTTGTTTCACAAAACAGTTAAAAATAAACAATTCAAATTTTGAAAATAATTCTACTCTTAAACTACCCTCCTTTTTCATCCCTTCTTGGTTGTTAAACAGCACTGTTGGGATTGTGTATCTGTCCCTTGGTTTCCACTAGAAATTTTCATTTGATGAAAATGAAGACACTGTGTGATTTCTGTGCTTACAGGAGAAGAGGCAGCAGGTCTGTGTCTTGCTGGATCTTCAGTTACTCTTTCACCCAGTACCTTAGAGGAAATCTAATGGATCATAAGCCATAGGTTTTCTTTTTCATAAGTAGTAGTTTTTGAGAAAGTTCATGATAAGTAGAGAAAAATATTTCAATGACTGATGGAAGAACATGAACTAGTCTTTTGTTTCAAATGTGATCCATTAAGTGATCTACAAAAAAAATCTAAGTAGCCACCCACAGATGAATGCACAAAGAATGCGGTACTTACCCATAGTCCAGTACTACCGTACCGTCAAGAAGGATAAACTTGAGTCACTAGGAAAATGGATACATGCTGAGACCACGATGTGAAGTGAAATAAGTTAGATGCATAAGCTTAAGTATCACATGATTTCTCTAATATGAGAAACACATAGAATATTAAAGAAAAGCACGAAACAAAGAATCGGATAGTAGGAAGTAGGGCGATAGATATTTTTCAAATGAGAAAGGAGTCAAGAGATGGGAGGAGGGGAAAGATGGGGTATACACTGGAATTAAGATGTGTTTTGTGCATGTACTGACTCCAGACCAGGAATACAAGCATGTTTTGTAAACACTCATAATAAAAAGTTGCAAAATAGTAAGAGAGTGTTAGGGCAGTTCTGTGAGGAAAGCTGCGTTAGTTCATCATCTCCTTTACAGATGGGGCCCACCCTGCAGCCACCTCCACAGGAAAGCTTGGGTGTCGACTCCACTCCCAGAATGCCACAGCTCCTAGCAAGGAGCCACATGAGGGCACGGCAGGGGCAGAGCCTCAGAGAGGAGACTCAGGCGCTGGTGCCTGAGATCTGTGTTCCCCTCGTGAAGCAAGAAGCAGGAAACTCAAAGCTATCCAAGTGACCCATGTGAACAACACTCTACCTCCGTGTAGGACCGCTGTTGACTTGCTGCGATGATGAACACCGGGGGCATATGTGTTATGTCTGTGTAACAGAGTGCAGCCAAGAAACCCAGGCATGTCCTGACTGTAGGTTGGTGGGTAAAGACTTTCGATCTGTCTCTTTCTTTTTCACTTCTCCCTTTATTTCTTCCTCCCCTTGTCTCTATTTATAGCATTTTAGGCCCCAAACTCCAATAATTCAGGCAATAAACTCTCCCACTTCCCAAGAACAGTAACTGTAACTTCCCTCTGGCTGTGGTGGACTTTGTCACAGCATATGTATAAACACAGTCACCTTTATCAGCTCATGTAGAGAAATTCTGTCTCCGTCCTCCCTTTGAGCCACCGCTAAAATGAGACGACTAAAACCCAGTTCTTGCCACTGAATCCCTATCACAGAGTAAGTCAGAGCCAAAAAGCCCAAGTGGACATTGTAGTTTGTGACTGGGAGTGGCCAGAGCTCATGCAGAGCCCCTGCCTCCTGGAGAGGCTGTGCAGTTGCCCCAGGGAGGCCATGTTGCAGCCCAGTGACAACCAGGAGGCCGAGGTGGCCGGGCAGGGACAAGTGCTCCACAAAGCGGGATGACCGAGCGGAAGAGGGTGAGAAGCAAAAGAGATTTTTCTCTTTCTCTCTCCTCTCATTCAACCCTTCCCTACCACTTTCTTTCCTTCCTGTTATTTAAAAATGTGTCCCATTAAACCAAATACAAATTCTATCTGTCTGTCTGCCTATCTATCATCTATCTATCTATCTATTGTGTATCTGCCTGCCTGCTCAAAACTTTTAGCAGAACAATGCTCTGTAAGTAGTATGCCTTTCCATTCATGAAAAGTAACCTGGTGAACAAACCAGTGTTTCCAGAATCCTACTGTAATTTGCCAAGACATTAGTCCACAAGAAGGTAAGAAAAGAACAAGTTGTGTCACACAATAAAAATGGGGCTCTCAAAAATAATGGTGTTCTCTGAATTCTAACTTGAGACAGCTCATTGTAAACTACTCTCCTTTCCACGTGTGGTAGGATATGCTCATTCTTCATCAAAAAGTAGCTGCCAGAACATAAGGGATGATTTTATGTGTGCATAGAAGTCTACAAAGAGAGGCATTTAGGGAAAACACTGGACTTATATAAAATTTATTTATTTGGTCCAGGGTCTCACTACACACCTTGGACTTTAAGCGATCCTCCTGTTTTCGGCCTCCCCAGTGCTAGGATTACAGGCACGTGCTACCACACCCAGACTGGGTTGCCAGCTTAGCATCCTGGGGGTGGGGCCAGCACAGCATGCTGTACCAGGGATCAAAACCCAGTCCCTACACTTGCCTAAGCAGGTGCTTGGTCTGCTGAGCTATCTTGCTGGCCCTCAGATGTCCTATATTTGAAAAGAAACAGGTTTCATTCTAGCTTTGGAACCATTAAGAATTATATTTTTTTTTACATATTTTCACTACTTTCTGATGAACACATTGTTTCATAATTATAAGAAAAATCAGTAAGATTCAGTGGCAGTGGCTGAGGAATAAACATCTATCCATAGTTTAACAGGCTTTACCTTTGTTCTTTGATTTGTAAATGATAAGTCAAAGCCAAATCCAAGGAATGCTGGATGCCTACCTCAAAAATACATGAAGCCTTAATACAGATTTGAATACGGTTGGTTGCACTCAAAATTCAAATATTTTTGTACCTTTCACTTTGAGAAAACTTTTTAAAAACACCATGTCTTCTGAATTTAGAATGTTCACCTTTGGCTGAACCTTAAGATAGTCCAGAAATGGATAACTACAGTTGAATTATTATTGGCTTGAGGGTAACTTATTTTGAGCCAGAGGGCTGGCAGTCATGTACGGATTAGAACTTTTCAGTGATGCTAACCTTTACTCAGCCAATAATTTTGCTTACAAGCAGGATCTCCACATTTGTCTTTGTTAATGTCACTGCCTGTTGCCCCCAAAAAGCTGCCTTTGAGAAGCATCCCTCCCATGACTGCATGAGGAGTTGGTGGGACATTCAGATACAAACGATAATAATGATAATAATAATAATAATAATATTTAAGTTTGCTGCAGAAACCCATGAGACTCCTTTATTTGTTGTATATATTGGTGAACAGAAGTATTCTTTTTAAAGAAAAAACATACTGTCCTGACTTCCCTTGACAAATATGTGTATTGGGGGCAGGAACTGCACAATGTGATGCCAGTGGAAGCCATGATTTCTTGGATCCCTGACACCATGTAGACATTTTCCTTTTCCTTTATGTTAGAATGCTTACACTTACAAGTAGGGGAGCTCCCAAAGCCATTCTTTACTGATTAGAATTAAACAAACAAAAACCCCATAATGCTTTAGTAGAAAAGGACAGTTAACCCAACAACTGTTATGGATGCCAGACTTTCATTTCTATTCCTTCTACTGTGAAATTTCCCAGTTGTCATAGTAACTCATAATCACTTTATCCCAGGATTCAAATCAGATAGCATTTCAGATAATAGCTATTTTTTCATATTTAATCTTCTTTCTTTGTCCCTTTTTTGGGACAAATTTGTGGAGTGCAGGTCTTACGACCACAAGATGATTATTTTCTTCAATATTGCATTTGCAGTTAAAATATTACTTTTCTCTATATTATTAATGGGAGAAAACAATATTTTAATGTTCACTTTTGGGAATAAGTCATTCTGAACTTATAAAAGTAGAGGAAAATTTTCTATATTTTAATGGAATCTTTATTGCCGATCCTTATCGACTAAAAGAAAGGTATTGGTTTGCATATAACATAATCAATAAACTTGTTTGGGCTTGTATCAAGATGTTCCCCCAAAGGCTCACATAGCTTGGTTTTTATTTTAGGAGTATGGCCATTTTCACAATGTTGCTTCTTCATATCCATGATCAAGAATGATATTCTATTTAATACCCTTTTTTAGAGTACTGTAATTTTTACTGTACAGATCTTTTATATCCTTTGTTAGCTTGATTCCTAAGTATTCCGGTTTTTTAGGTACTATTGTGAAGAGTATGCTTTTCCAAATTTATCTCTCTCTGACTTTGATCTTCTTTCCAGAAATGCTATTGACTTTTTTTTTTTTTTTTTTTTGGAGGTACTGGGGATTGAACTCAGGACCTTGCACTTGCCAGGGAAGTGGTTATTCCATTGAGCCATCTCCCCAGCCCCTTGACTTTTGATTGTTGACTTTGTATTCTGCTACACTACTGAATTATAATATTAAATATACAAAATTTTTGGTGGAGTTTTTGGGGTCACCTATGTAGAGTGTCATATCATCTGCAAATAATTTAACTTCTTCTTTTCCTATCCTTATTCCTTTTATTTCTCTTTCTTGTATAACTGCTCTGTTCCCAGAACTATATTTATTTATTTGTTTGTTTTATTATAATTATTTATTTATTTTTTTTTTTTTAGAAAGAACCAGACTTTGCAGTTCAGGTTGGTCTTGAACTCACTTTGTGGTCCAGGTTGGCTGAAATTGCAACAATCCTCTTGCCTTAGCCTCCCTTTTTTTTTTTTTTTTTTAAATGCATTTTAGTACAGTGTCTACAATGTCTCACTACACAGATCAGACTTGTAAATCTTCCTGTTTTCAGCCTCCCAAGCTCTGGGATTGCAAGCCTGCACCACCACGCCTAGCCTCAGTTGCTCTCTCAGCATGCTCTGGGGGCGGGGCCACCATCACAAGCCTGGGATCAAATCCTGGTCCTAGAGTCTGCGTAAGCAGGAACTTTAGTCTGTTGAGCTATGTGGCCTGCCCTTCAGAACTATATTTAATAGGAATGGTGATAATGGACATCCCTGTCTCATCCCTAACTGTAGAGTGAAAGCTTTCAGTTTTTAACTGTTTAAGATGACATTAGCTGTTGGTTTGTCCTAGATGGCTTTTATAAGGTTGAGGTAAAGACCAACTATGCCAATTTTCTGTAAGGTTTGTATTATGAATGGCTGTTTGAGCACTGTCAAATATTTTTTTCTGCATGTATTGAAATGATTATGTGCTTTTTCTTAGGCCTGTAAATATAGTGTATGACATTTATTGATTTGTGTATGTCAAACCATCCCTGCATCCCTGGGATGAATCTCACTCCTTAATGATTTGCTGCATTCCATTTTCCAGCAGCTTATTAAGAATATTTGCATCTATGTTTCTTAGGAAGATTGGGCTGCAGTTTTCTTTTTTGGCTATGTTCTACTCTGATTTTGGAATAAGTGTAATACTGGCTCCCAGGAATGAATTTGGAAGTATTGCTTCCCTTTCAATTTCTTTAAAAAGTTTTGGCATTAATGGCATTAGTTCTCTAAATTTCTCATAAAATTCAACAGTGAATTCATCAGAGCCTGTGCTTCTCTTTATTGGTAAAGTTTTGATTATATTTTCAATTGCATTTCATTTTTCAATTCAATTTAAATTCAATTCATTTTCATTTCAATTTCATTTTATTTTATTTTTTTCAAGAGAATTAAATCGTTTATTGATTACACATGATAATGGATGATACACAGCTTCAATCCCATCTATCATTGTATCTGGTACCATTATTCAATTTAGATATATAGGATGCGCCAACAATCATTTTTATAACGAAGTAGCTGACTGTTTGCTTGGGTGGCCTTTTCAATGGTCAAATTCAGGTCACAACAGTAACTGTCAGTTCAACTACACCAAGGTTTCTGAAGACAATGACTTCTTTATCCAAGCAATTGTAAAGAGATTTTTAAATGGAACCTGGCATCACCCTGAAGGAATTCTAACTTCACACTGTTGGGGATGTTAACCAAGATGGCTTCAGAGTAGACTAACTTTACAAAGCACATTTAAATACACATTTATTCAGCGTCATGATCAGACTATTACATTTAGCAATCAACAGCATGGGTGCAAGAAAAGGTCTACATTAAAACCCTTTGTTGGAATGCTTTACACTTTCCACAGAACAGAAACTAAAATAACTTGTTATACAATTAGTTGCAAATACAGTCCTTGAGTTTTTTGCCCATACACATGAGTATTGTCTAAAACATGTCTTCTGAGGGCCAGGGAGATGGCACAATGGAATAAGCACTTCCCTGGCAAGTGCAAGGACCTGAGTTCAATTCCCTGGTTCTGCAAAAAAAAAAAAAAAATTAAAAATAAAAATACAAAACATGTCTTCTTTATAGCAGCTAGGCCCTGCCACCACTGTGCTTGGCTGAGTTCATAAACAGTTGTAACCTGTAGCTTCCCTATCACTTCTCTGGCTCGCCTCTCCTGCTAAGCTTTGTTTCCTGGAAGTGTTTAAAACCTGCTGCCACTGCCATAGCTACTGCTGCTCCTGGAGCCACCATAGCCACCTTGATTTCGTGCTTTGGTAAAATATTGTCCTCCACCACCATAGGGCCCAGAGCTTCTGCCTCCAAAGTTTCCTCCCTTCATGGGTCCAAAATTTGAAGACTGACTGTTGTAATTGTCAAATTCATTATAGCTTCCACCACCTCCATAATTGCTTCCATTATTACAAAATTCATTGTAGCCATCTCCATTGCCACCATATCCACCTCCACCATGGCTGCCACCAAAGCCACCTCAACCACTGAAGTTTCCCCATGACCGAAACTGTCATTGCCACCAAAACCACCTCCATGACCACCACCAAAATTTCCAGAACCACTTGGACCTCTTTGGCTAGATGAAGCACTAGCCATCTCCTGCTTCGACAGGGTTTTCCTCACTTCACAGTTGTGGCCGTTCACAGTGTGGTATTTTTGAATGACAATCATATCCACAGAATCATGATCATCAAAGGTTACAAAAGTAAAGCCCCTCTTTTTTCCACTACCTTGGTCGGTCATAATTTCAATCACTTCGATTTTTCCATATTGCTCAAAATAATCTCGTAGGTGATGTTCTTCACCATTAAGTGTGCACCTGGTCTTTGAGAATCTTCTCTTGAGACAGCTCTCTTTGGTTCCACAACTCTTCTGTCCACTTTGTGTGGCCTTGCTTTCATGGCTGCATCCACCTCCTCCACAGTGGCGTATGTGACAAACCCAAAGCCCCTGGAATGTTTGGTGTTCAGGTCTCTCATTACCATGCAGTCTGTGAGTGTTCCCCATTGCTCAAAATGGCTCCTGAGACTCTCATCAGTTGTTTCAAAGCTCAGCCCTCCAATGAAGAGCTTCCGTAGCTGCTCAGGCTCCTTGGGAGACTCTGACTTAGACATGATGACAATCGGAAGAGAGATTGACGATGCTTCCTCCGCGGTGCCCACCAGCAGAAAGGAATAAGCTCTCAATTTCATTTAAATTTTAATTGCATTGAGTGATATCAGATTATTTAGATTTTTTATATCTTCTTGGTTTAGCTTTGGCAATTCAATTGTGTTTAGGAATCTGTCCAGTTCTTCTGTTTTTTTAATGTTACTAGAGTATAGATTCTTATAGTAGGTAGTGATGAGCTAATGGAATTCCACTGTGTTTTTCTCCTTTTCATTCCTAATTGCTTGAATTCGTGTTGCTTTTCTTCCTCTTTTTGATGAGGTTGACAAAGGGTTTATCAATCTTCTTTATTCTTTGAAAGAACCAACTTTTTATTTCAGTGATTCTTACTATTGTTTTCTTAGACTTTATTGCATTAATTTCTGCTCTTATCTTTATAATTTCCTTCCTTGCATACACTTTGGGTTTCATTTGTTCTTCTTTTTCTAGGAATATGAGGTTCAACATTAGGTTGTTTATTTGAACTTTTCTGTTTTCCTGATGTGTCAGTGCAAATTTATGTCTTGGGGGCTGGGGAGATGGCTCAATGGAATAAGCACTTCCCTGGCAAGTGCAAGGGCCTGAGTTCAATCCCCAGTTCTGCCAAAAGTAAATAAATAAATAAATTTATATTGTAGAACTGTATTTATAGTATCCTGTAAGGTTCAGTATTTTGTATTGACATTATCATTTAATTGTATATACTTTTTAATTTCCTCTGTGGCCTATTGATTGCTCAGAAGGGTATTGCTTAATTGTCAAATGTTTATATTATTTGGTTATTTCATTCATCATTAAATTCCAGTTTCATTGAGCTATGGTCAGATAGAATGTATGGGATGATTTCAATTTCCTCTACATTTACTTAAACATGTTTTGTCAGATAATCCATTACCTATTTTGGAGAATGTCCCATGTGCAGGTCACAAAACTGTATTATGACATTTTGGCATGGAAGACTAGTAGACATCTACCAAGTCCATGCTTGGTTTAATTCTAATATTTCTTTGTTGGCTGGTCAGATAGTTCAGCAGACCAAAGCTCCTGCTTAGGCAGAGTGCAGCATCCAGGATTCTATCTTCAGCGTGCCATGCTGGCCCCCCCACCAGGAAGTGCTGAGACAGCAATTGAGACTGGGTATGGTGGCACACACCTGTAATCCCAGCACTTGGGAGGTTGAAAGCAGGAGGATCACTAGGAGTCTGATCTATGTAGTAAGACCCTGTACCAAAAATATAAAAAATAAAATAAAATAAAAATAATATTTCTTTAGACTTATCAGTGAAAGTAGAGTATTAAGTTGCCCCACTACAGTTGTGTTAGTGCTGGTTTGGTTTTTCGTGTTGTTAATATTTGTTTTTTTATTTATTTTATTGAAGAACAAATAGCAATGAGACAGTTTCAAGACAAATTAACAGGACAGATTTGATAAATTAATAAATTGCAAACTGTTCTCATAATGTTTTGGTGTTGTCCAAGGTACATACATGATATTATACTTACAGACATTATTATAGCAGATGTCTCTAATCAGTGAATTAAGAGAGTGTAGCTGTTTACTTATCTTATTTTTATACCTGAATTATATCACAGATTCAATAATTAATACTTTCTACCTTGTTATCTTCCTAGTGGTTGTCCATAGTACTAGAAGCCAACATAATATCTTGTCCAACCGGTATTAGTGCAAATCTTGCTTCTCATAGAATTATGCAGAAGCATGGCATATTTATCTGAACTGTACTGTTTATACACACATCATGATCCTTTGTATACCCCTTTTTTGCCTAGACCTGACAAAGATGAGCACTCCATTGTCATTAAACCAATTTAGGTGCCTGAACTCGGTGACACAATCCAACACAGTCCAGTATTGAGCAATAATAGTGAGTTATCTGAAGAAGTTGTTGACTGTAGCCATCTACAGCTCAACTTATTATTATGGCTCTGTAGTGTACACCTCATTTTTATACTTTTCTTATGGATGATTAAGACCGAGATAAAGCAAGATAAAACTACCAAAAGATGTAGTTTTTGTTTCTGATGAGGTCAGTGCAGTCTTCTCAGAGTATATCTTGTAATCCTGTACCTTACTCTGTAGATCCTTTGTCTGTGTCATTCATGTGGATGAGTCATGGCCAATGCTTGACCAGTTTGCTCTCTGTGAGAGCCTGAGAGAATGTTTTCTCTCCATGTGACTCTCCACAGGCACACTATACATCATTAGTCTCTTTCCTCTGTGGCTCCACAATCTCCTTGATCAGAAAATTTGAGGCACAACTGAGTTTCATGATTTACAGTACAAGTTCTCCTATGTCCTGAGTCTTCTCTAACCTTGAAAGGCTAGATCCAAAATGTTGACTGGCCTTGCAGCTCTTCTATTTCTCCCATTTTGATCTGTGAACTTAGGTTGTTAACCATCCAGAAGAAAAGCTGATTAGTACCCTGAAGCATATGCCATTCAGTTTGCCCTAAGTATCTGACTCAATTCTTTCTAGTTGTTGTTGTACATTTCTATTTGTATTTCTACTTTTGACTTCAATATTTGTTTTACTTGGTTGTGTGAACCTGTGGTGCATAAATAATTATGATTGTCATCTCCTCTTCTTGGAGTTTTCCCTTAATAAGTATTTCATGATCTTCTTTAATCTCTTTTGATTGGTTTTGTCTTAAAGCTTGCATTGTCTGCAAGTAGAATAGCTATCCATGCTTTTTTTTTTCTGAGTTCTTGTAGCATGGAGAATTGTTTTCAATCCATTGACTTTTCCACCCATTGCTATGATTTTGGTGGGCTTTCCTTTATAGTGATATATTTCTTTTCTCTAGTTAATATTTTGTTCTTGTGATGAAGTTTTGGAATCTTGAATATTTTATACCTTGGTGTACTTCCATTTTCATTATGGCTATTTGGAGTTCTGTAGGCTTTATTTATTTGTATGTCAATAATATTGTCATTTCCTATTTCTCATCTGTGTTTGTTATTCTTGGTTTCCATTGTATTCCTGCACTCCTCTATTTGTTTATCCATGACTGCTTTAATGTCTTTTTTTTGTAGTCATTTCTTTTTGCATCTTAGGCATTATTATTTCTATGGCCTCTTCTATATTTTTTTAACTTCTGATACTATTATTTCAGAGAATTCCATTTGTTCAGTTCCAACTCCCTCTATCTCTTTGTGCTCAGGACTTGACCAGGGTGTGCCAGGCGTTTGGGATTGCATTTTGCTTCTTCATCTTAGTCATTTCCTATTTTGTTTCTGTGTTGTTGCTTATAGATTTCTATGTTAGATAGTCTTATCACTGGTGTTGAGGCTTTCTTAGGAGGTGTCAATCTCTCTAGATATAAGTGGTTGTTGGTTTTTATATCTCAAAAACACACTTTTCCAATATATTATCTGAGGCATTATCTATTTGACTTAGGACCCATTCCTTTGATGCTGGACTATAGTAACAATTATGACCCTTTACAAATTGCCATGTTGTGATAAAGTGGGGAAAACTGATGATAGCATATATGACATTCTGGTTAGAGTAGTTTAGTTGGTAATAACAATAGACTCAGGTACAGCGTGACTACTGAGAAACTGTGGGTACTATTAACCTGATATCTATAACCACCATAGGAGAAAAGTGTACAGAAATATAATGTAATCCAATTTATACCAGGAACTTGTATGCAATGATTTTCCACTTAGTAGAATGAATTTATCCTGTTGTGGGGTGGCTCAGGAGGGTAGGAGGTGAGATGGAGAGATGAATGAGAGTAAATGGAGAGATGAATGGGAGTAAAGACAGTAGGAGCATGGTTGATAGGCATAGGATGATCATTTTGAGTAACTGTGGGGTACAGAGGGGAGGATTGAAAGAGAAGGCCTAGCAGTATGGAAGTGAACCAGGAAAAGAAGATACTGTGTGTTCACATGACAGTGGCATAAAGTCAAGAGAAATGGTTGATGAAAGAGGAAGAAGATGAGTAGAATAAAATAAAAAGAAAGGTTTGAAATCACCAGTTGGCTTGTATTTCTGATATTGCATGCAGTATTTCCACACTTCTTGTTTGTCCTGTCCATTGTGTGTACTAGTCAGGGTCCCACTGTGTTACTGGTGTTTCTGCAGGTTTCTGGGCTCTGAGTCCCCTCAGTGGAGGGAGGCAGCGGTGGACCTCATAATTCCCTCCCCAGCTATGTGGTCTTGCAGCAATGGAGGAAAGAAGGAGCCAAACTTAAACTCCTTCTACCAACGCACAACTCCCGGAATTGTTTTAAAAGTTGTAGATCTTCAAATTTAGAGTTTATGTTCTGATCAGGAAGAATAAAAAATAAATTCCAAAAAACATGCATTTGATTGAAACAAATCTGGGAGGAGAGTACATGACATTAATCAGAGATGTAGTCAGGGGCCAGATCAAGTAGGACTACATTTCAGAGGAGGATTGATAGTATTTATTTTACATCTACAATGGATCCTTCCAGCACTTCTGGGAAGACTTAACGGTGACACCCAAAGTGGAAGAGAGAATATGACCATTAGACAAGTGCAGTAATTGGGGCTGGTGGCTATGGTGCCCACATCCCGACGGTTAGTGGTCAATGGGGAGAGAAGAGCTAAGCACATTGTGTCTTAGTGATAAGAAAAAAAATCATAAAACCCATAAATGTAGACAGTCAGTGCCTCACATGGAAAACTTTGGCCAAAAGAAAACAGGAGAAGGGAAAGATCTGGAAAAACACCCCACATCTATCTCCCTGCTTATGGACCGCTCTAGGGAGTTTCCCACAAACCCTGGCGAAGGTATCTCTTGTGCTGAGCAGCTACCCTAACTCATCCACTTGCTCTGTTGCACCAGCTCATTGTGAACAGTGGTGATTCTTAGAACATTCAATCTCTCTGATACAATTACAGCTTTTATTTCTAAGGCTGTGCTTGGTCTATGAAGGTTGTTCAGTCTCCTTATAACAGAGACTACATATTGCCCATGATTGGGTCACCGCCAGAGATCCATATGCTTAGCCCCAGAGTGCTATTTTGGGGAGCCAGTGGAGCCTCTAGGAACAGGGTCAGGTGCAGACTCTTCAAAAGTTGGTGACCCCAGACACTTTTTCCACCTCTTCTTTCACCTTTTCCTCTCCCTCCTCCTCTTCCTCCTGGCCATGGGCTGAGCACCTTGCTCTACACTGCCCTCTTACTGACATGTGGCATCCTAACTGCCAGCCTAAGAACAATATATCTGCTGTCATAGACTGCAACTTCCAAAATCATGAACTAAAACAAATATGTTCTATTTATAAATTAATAATCTAAGGTATTTTGCTGTAGTAATGTAGAACTATGTAATATATTATCTAAAGTGCAACTATGAACTTCTTATATAATATCATATAGTTACAGAAGTAAGTTTACCCCAAGCACTACTCAGCAAGTGGATAGTTTATTCTAGAGAAACACTAAAAAGGCCAACTAAGATACAAACTTCAGCACAAAATAGTAGACAGACATAAAATACTATTATTGTGTATCTTTTTTATGTATTTCATGCAGCGTCTCACTAGGCAGCATGGACTCATAGTGATACTCCTGTTTTCCCACCTCCCCAGTATTGGGGTTATAACTGTGGGCCAGCATGCCTGATCTCAGTGACCAGCTTAGACAGCCAGGGGCAGCACCAGCATGGCATGTGGTGCCAGGGATCAAACCCCAGTCCCTGCACTTACCTAAGCAGGTGTTTAGTACAACGAACTATCCTGCCAGCCCCTATTATTTTATATCTTATAGAGCATCATAGAGAATGTCACTTACAGAGAATATTACAGAGAAAAATGAATGATATTTTTAGGAAATCTTCAGATTTTTTGTAGACCCAAAAGGAGAAGATTTAGCATATTTTAAATCATCTCAAATCATATTTGAATAAGATACTAGATAGATTACCCTTCCCTCCTGTATTAGCTCTGATACATTTTTATGGGAGTTGATGTTTATGAAGAAACGGAACACAGAGTCAGTCTACTCCAGAGAGGTCTTTACTTGTCCCTGCTTTCCGACACACAAGTGATGAGGGAAGAGACCAGAAAGTCATGATACTAAATTGCATATTCCAGATGCAAAATTTTCAGGATAATGTAGTGTTGGAACCCTCGTGCAAGACTTAATTGATGGAAAACAAAACCTTGCTATGGTCTGGATCCGATTTACTTTTGACAGATCATATGTCTTAGTTTGAAACAAACGTGGACAACTCCACAAAGGTCACAGCACTTACCAAGTGTTGTCAAAGGCAGTATAAATACAGGTCTTTCTGCTGTGCCATCACTCCCTAAAGTCATTTTGGTGACCCCCCACTGAGATCAGAGTCTTGAGCAACAGTTGTCTACAGCTTGCCAGGGAGCAGGGTCAGCAGTAGGCCCAAGGGTCCATATTCTAGCTTGACTCAATGCCTTCTAGTTTCCCTTGGATTCAGATCAAAGGATTTATTGGCATGTGTAATTTCTTGAAAAGAAATTAAACAAAAGAAAATGAAAATGAGTCTTAGAATAAGTGGCAAAATTGAAGTGCCTAGATACATATTGTCAAATGTCACAAGATTGTCCCAAGTTAACAATGTCATCACCTGAGTGACGCTTTCCATACCATCACACATATTGCCATGCTGCTCTTTGTTTGTCTTTGAGCAGCCCTACTTCCAGCCTCTGGCCTCAGACACACACAGCCCTACACCTCATCATGATTGTACTCTTTGGCCACAGAACCATCAAGTACCTTTGGATTAGATGCAGTCTCTTTCATTCAGTAAGAGGTTAGAGCTGCTATCCACCCTCTTCCCAAGGTTCCATAAAATAGCATCCTGCTAAGAGTCTGCTGATGAAATTTCCCTGCACAAAGCTCCTCCTTTGGGTTTGATGTAACCTCAGCTCAGAGGATCTGATCTGTTTCTCCTCTGTGATCTTAAATTTTGTTAGGAGGAAGATAGATGCTAGGAGGCCTGAGGGAAAATGGAGTTGGGGGATCCAATGGCATGTGGGGACAGTTAAGAAAGTTTCCAATGTATGAGATGTTTATGATCATTTCTTAGGTCTCATGGCCTGTGTGAGCCCTCAGAGCACAGTGATACATTGTGCCTCACTCTGCTGACCTCTGGCTACCTGGTCACCTAACTGCAGAACGAGGTCCACAGCATTCCTGGCTTCCACAGCCCTGCAGCCTGAGGATAGCAGAAAAGGAAATTTTCTTACTGATTCCCAGCCTTTGTCTGGGACCTGATTTCAATTAGGAACTTATCCTTTGAGAGTTTCTCACAGGATGGAAAGCCCTGAGGAAGCCCTGACCATCCAAAAGGATAGGAGGACATCTTTGAAGGAAAATATCAATAAGCTCCATAATCACCCCAGTACTCAGATCTCTAGAGTGACCTTTGCATGCATAAAAAGGTGTCTAAGTTGCACTAGGCACTTCATTCATGGCACTGCCCATCCTCTCACTCAAAGATGTAAGCCTGTCTGTAGCTACCTGACAATAACTCTATCCAGACTTTTACATTCTGTGTGTCTTGGCTGAATTCTTCATCGAGGCCAAAAAGAGCCCTAGACCAGGAAAATGAGGGACCTCGCTGCATCAGCATCCAGTTGCCTAGTAACAGGTTAAGAGTCTGCTCCTGTTTAAAAAAATCTCCTGCTTTCTTGTTTACTCAAAAAAAATTCCTTTTCAAGTCTGGATGCTCAGATCCTCATAAACTCGCCTCCAAGTAGTATGCATCACTTATTTCTGCACCAGTCATACCAAGTGTCTTAGTTTCTTTTCTTGTTGCTGAGACAAAATACCTGACACCCAAAGTCAGAAGGGGAAGGCTTGGTCTGGCTCCCAGTTTATAGAGGTTTCGGTCCATAATAGGTTAACTCCACAACAGGATGGCATGGAGACAGGCATCGCAGATGAGCAGCAGACTGTGACACAGAGAAGAGGGCGGAGCAACAAGCAAGGGACCTTAGTAGTGTCTTTCTGCCCCTTTTATATTCTATTTAGGCTAGTGGGATTAGGGTGGTGCTGAACCAATCAGTGGACGGATTTAGCAATCATACACCCTAATCCCAGCATCACACGCTATAGATTCAGCCACCTTTGAAAAAAAGTACAACTGGATGAGGGTATGGCAGACATTTAGACACAAAACACAATACCAAATAGTAGACAAGACTTAGCACACATGAAACCAAACAGCAGATGTGTTTTTAGTTTATCTGTGGCTTCCTTGGGTTACTCCTAGTCTGCATGTGGATTGCTAGAAGAAAAGGAAGAAATGAGACTTTTGTATGTAAATAGATGCAATTTGAGACCAGTCTCATAAGTAAAATAAATCAAGACTCACATTGTGTGAACACTGCATTGTCTCCCTAGTGTCAGAAGCTGAATGAGTGAATAAAATCCAACCTGTACAAAAGATATGGTGAAATGGGAAGAAAGAGAAACCGGGATGAGGGAAAGGAGCAAAGAAGGAAAAGAATATGTTTATTAAGATAGTTATGCTACAAGTTCTCTTAGTTCAATGAAAATAAAGGTTTGTGCTAATATTCTTTGCTCACCTTTTCATGCCTATATCTTATAATCTAAGCATCTGCTTTGAAGATAACAATATGCTATGTATTAACCATTGTTACTCTCCTCGTATATTGTTTTGAAACTTGCATCATTTTTTCTTTAAAAAGAAAACTTCTGCCCTGAACTTCCAGACTTTGGCAAACTGTTCCAAGGATTCCTGTCATGGCCACTTGCTTTAAATAAGCTCTGGAGCTGGTCTTGTGGCCTTTCCTTCTGACTCAAAGGCCTGGGGCTTCAATCAGATACAAAATTTTTCCATTTACTAGTGACCTCAGGTATCATATTGCCTCAGATCTGGCAAAACAGCACATGAACTTGCCTAAGACTTGTCCAAAGTAAGCCATTTGCTATTGGGCATCTGGTCATGTTAGGCCACACGTTGGCCAAGAATACAATGGCTCAGTGGAATAAGTGCTTACCTGGCAAGCGCAAGGGCCTGAGTTCAATCTCTGGTTCAGAAAAAAAAAAAAAAAAAAAGCAATGATTTACTAGGTTACCAATACATCATACGAAGGAGAACAGTTCAGGCCTAGTTTTGGTCCTAGCCTGGCAACTGACCAAGTAGGTGACCTTTCATAGCCTACTTTTTTCAATCTCAGTTTCCTAAACTGTTAAATTTGTAGGTTAAAGGTGAAAATCCAGTTCAACTGCCACCTGCCCTGACAATCAGGCATTATTTTCTTTTGGAACCAACCACCTGGGGACTGCACCAAGGCCAAGTTACCATCTTTTTGAAGAATGTGTTCTTTGATAGACAGGGCACAGACAAGCAACTGGCAGTGTGGGCAGAATCTCTTCTGCTCTCTCCTGGATTCTTCAGCGTGGAGCTGCATCTTTCAGTCTCAGTTCTACATCTGTAAGAAATTTTTACAGATTTGGTGGTGTAACTGAGACTGTGGGGCCACGTCTCCCCACTCACCCCTACCTGGTCAACACCTCAAGGCCAACTCCTCCCCAACTTTTGTCCTAAGGCCAACTACCCAGAGGCAGCAACAGGAAAGACAAACACTTCCAGGCTTGCTTTGAGAATTCAGAGTCCTGAACCCGGATGCACGTGCACCAGATTTTCTAGCATGATCTACAGGAACCTTCCTTTAGCTGGAACTCATGGGATGTTCATTCATACAGACTGTGCGTCTACACCTGCACTTAACAGAGTGCATCACGGAGAAGGGCTTGTGTAGCACACACCACTGACATGACTTACCCTATCAATTATGTTGCAAATCATGCCCTGAGAGCCCTAATGGGAGGCTCCCTAGACAAAGCACTATATATATATATATATATATATATATATATATATATATATATATATATATATATATTCTTTTTAGAGGTCTCACTAGGCAATCCTGGCTACTTTGAACTCACTATGTAACTGAGGTTGGCCTTGAATTCAAGGTGGTCCTCCTGCCTCAGCCTCCCAAGTCTAGGATTACAGGTTTGTGGCACCATGCCTAGCCAATATTTTAAATTCTTAAACCCAACACATTCAGCATTCTTGTCCTTCTTCTCCTGCCAACTCTGACCAGATTTCATTAAATTTTGTGGGTTTTCCTTACCACCAGGTACCATATCCAATTCTTTGTTACATGACCTAGAACTGTGTCCGTAACCCCATCACCTACAGTAACATAATAATATTTGCTTGGAAGTGTTATTCACACAATCCTTAAAATATGAAAATGTCATGGTTCAAACTAGCTGCAAAATATCAGGCACTTTCTCTTAATGCTGCTATACCTACCCTTTTGAAGAACTTGAGGTCATGTTTGGACTGGTTGACTTCAGAGAAAACTAAGTGCTATACCTAAAATATCAAGGAGAAATATTTATATAAAAAGGGAAATTTCCTTCATCTCAGTCTCTAGTCTCACTGTCCCTATTCATACGTCTCCCAAGTTTTTTTCTGGATATGAAATTAATTGCATAAACATAAACATAATTGATTACATAAAAAGCAGCTCATGCAGCATATACTATTAGATATAGAACTTAAGTGACAAAGGGAGGGAACTGTGAATGCTGTGTGTTCAAGAAGGCAGTAGCTTCAGGTAGGAGGAGGGGAGTTAAGTGTGACCAAAGACAAAAGCTATCTCTATGGCAGTCCAATCCTTTTCAGACTTCTTTGCATATTAACTTATTAGAATATTTTTTTCACAGCATCTTAAAAGAAGCAATCAGACCTAAAAAACAAAGCCATGCATATTGTACAGAAAGAGTAAAATCACAGGTGCATTTGCATAATTTGTAGAACATATTAAAAGATTATGGACCACAAATGAAGAAATGAATCACTCTCTCCTGGATGCTGCTTGGTGCCTTCCTTGTAGAGCTCCTTTGTGCAAGCTAACAAGGGCTTGCGCACACACAGGATGGTGGGAGCCGAGGCAGACTCTCAGAAGTTGTTCCACTAAGTGCAAACTGACCTAGTTATGGTTGCCATGGATACTGTTATTTTGAAGTTAATAATGTTCTCAAAAAGCGTGCAAATATAGCTCTACAAAATGCTGCGACCAAGCTGAGGCTTAGCTTCGAGAGGTAAAGAGATGAGTCCAAGTGAGGAAGGGCGAAACAGTTTCTTGGGTGGTTGCTGTTTCTTTTTCTGAGACAGGTTCTTTCCATACAGGCCAGCTTGGCCTTGAGCTTGCGAGAGCCTTGCTTGGCCTAAAACTTGTGATCTGACTGCCTCAGCCTCCTGAGGGCTGGAATGACAGGAATGAGCCGCTGCATCTGGCTCAAGAGCAGAACTGAAAGATGTGTGGAGCAACCTCAGAAGAAATGAATCTGAGGTCAGTGATCAGTTTAGTAACCAATATACTTTTCAAAGGCATTCAAGCTGTGAAAAATGCTTCTCAGCCAAAGTGATGCACTGGCTCCTAGCTGCAGTTATTAAACATACATTTTTGCCCTTTTCATCATCTATAACTGTTGCTTTTTACCTCCACACCAAAACACAAGCATCCACTTAGAGCTATCTTACCAAGACTTCGCAGCAGACAGGTCTCTGCCCAAAGGAAATCCAATTGAAGGGAAGAGGAAAAGACCTGGGAAGTAGGAGAGCAGAGGCTCTTTTGCTTTGGCTTGAGTGCCCAGGATCATTTGGTGGCCACATTTCATCTACTGTGACATTCAACACAATATTAAGATTTTCTCCTTAAATAAATATTTCTAAATTAGTCATGTCTGTGGCAAATCCAAAACAGGAGGCTGGCTGCTTCCAATCAAAACAAAAACAATCTATAGTATGACCTCAGATGCCAGATAATATCATCTAGGAGCCAATTTTAGGAGATAAAAATAGGAGGAATCAGAGGGCAGCAGACAGACACAAATTCTCTAAATTCTCCCTGGACAATGAAAATCATGCATTTCCTGTATCACCTCCCTTGGACTGCATTAGTGCTCTGCAGGGTAACTGTTCAATGGAATCTGAAAGATCACACTTGAAAATTGAGTCCAGTGATTACACTTAGACCATGATTGGAAGGATAGTTCTCCAAGACGCCAGGGGTACTTTTTTCCTGCTTAGTCGGCTCTTTTTGCTCATAGCCAAGCCATCCCATGCATTCTCAAAGATGTTTCCCTGGCTGAAGATAAATTTCTCCACCGACAACCTTGAAAGTCTTGTAATGGATGATTCATTATGGCTGAGACAAAGGCCCAACTCCAATCATGTCACTGCTGAAATTACTTCAGTCAAGAGGATAAAAACGTTAGGGGTTTACCTCCGCCAGCCCTTGGCCCCATCCGTTGTGTGCTGACAGGCTTATTATGCTGCTGCCTGGTCAGTGCATTAACAGAAATTGTTGCTTTCAGGAAGCATAAAGGTGTATAAAAGCACAGCACTGAGAGACCAGAGCTGCTTGGAACAATTTATAGTGGAATAGGGAGCCCTCCAAGCTTGCTTCGTGATTATCTCACAAATTCATTAATGATCTCAGCTTCCAGAAAATAATATTCTCTGATTTTCTTTGTAGTTTCCAGATCTATAACCTCCTTTTCCAGGAAAGAAGGTCCTAATGTAGAAAGGGAAATTTACCTGCACCTTCCAGCTAAGCCTCACTCCTTCAATTGGTAGGCTGCACCTGAACTTTCGCTGCTGCGCCCAACTCCCAAGCACAACAAATATTTATTGATTGCATGCTGCTGGTCAGGAGAGTTTCAAAGGCAAATAACTTTAAGGGCATGAGGTCTACTGAAAGTCACAGAGTACACAGTGCTTCCTCCACCGTGGAAGAGGTATGCTGATATGTGATTTAGAGGAAGTGTGTGTTCTCAGGGGATAGGAAGGGCATGCCATGGAAGGGAGGACGTTTAAGACAAATCTTATAGAATTTTCCCAGGATGGGAGAGTCAATTCCATGTCTAACACATAAAATGAATAAAATCAACCCCAAAAGAGAAAAGAAGACAGAATATACAACGAGGCAGTGAGTCAGAGTGCATTTCCCAAAGACGCTGATTATGGTTTATATCTCGACGCTCCAGCAGGAGCTTCAGGCACTCATAGGTGGGAGTTTTGGGAAGTGATGGACTATGGGGTACTTGCTTTTAGAAGATAGGGTCTAGTGAGAAGAGTGTGACCTGAAAGCATCCATCTCGCTCTCCAGCTCCTCCCCTATCTCTGCTTCCTGTCTGCCATGATGTGACCATCTTTCCTCCCCACCCCTCAACCCTTCCACCATGGCTTCCTGCACTGGAGCAGCCCATCATGGATGAAAATGTGAGCCAAACCAGACCGCTCCTCCTTAGAGGTTGTGGGTGTCAGGCATGGCATCCCAGCAGTAAGAAAGTGACTAGGACGATAGTCACAGCATGTTCTCTCACACTGTTCTCAAGATCCTATGATAAGACACAGACACTCCGCTCTCCGAGAAGGTAGAGCCTATGCTCCCATCTCTGCATTCTACGCAGGCTCTAACATCATGGTGGAAGTGACACAAAGTCACCTCGTAGGTTAGGTCATAAAAGAACCAGGTAGAAACTGCCTGATTCTCATGAGACACTCCCTTAGGTGCCTGACATCTGTCAAGTTTCTATTTTGTGAAGGACACCTGCATTAGGATCCATGGAGTGATCAAAGAAAGACACTCCAAAAAGGAAAGGAAGTGCCCTAGTCACACCACGGATCTTCCAGCTACTTATACCTTCTCTTCCACCAAGGTTTATCTACAGCTCTATGAAAGACTTGTGGAACTGTTTAGACAACAAAGAAATGAATTTCTATTCAGCAATCAGTAATCAGTAAGCAAATAGAAATTAAATTAAACTGGACAGCCCAATTGAAACCTAAAGACTATTTCAGTTTCCTTCCACATAGAGTGGGAAGCAACCTATTGAACTTCCAAGATCTGGAGGATGACGTGACCTAGCTTCAAGAAGCCTAAGAGGCACTGGCAAGAACAGAGAAGACCGCAGGCAAGGAGGAAACATGCAGGAATTCTCAATGTTGAACTGTACACAAAAATCACTTGAGGTATCTAGAAGTTACAGACTCCTTGGGCACATCCCAAGGAATAAAGAAGAGCAGGGAAGAAAAGAGAATGTTAGTGTACATTGGCTGCCAGTCAAGCATTGGACATGTAGGTGCACAGGTAAAGACCACAGCATCTCCTCAAGATGAGCCTCGATGGGGTCTTGACTTCCTGACTCACTAGCTGTGTGACTTACAGAATATCACTTCTCTGAACCAGTTTAAATAGCTGGAGGATATGGACAATGTTCTGTCTTCCTCACTACTTCATCTAGGTATAATCCTTCTGTGGAGTAATCACTCTATAATAATAAATGATTGTAAACTTTCTTGGAAGTGTCATCCCCACCACCTTCAACGTTAGTTCTAATAGGATCCCTTCCATTCCAGTTCCTAGTTCTACCACCTTAGTGAACTGCTTTTGAAAACTTATAAGTGACCAGCATCTTGACAAATCAAAAACCTACACTGTACTTGACCATTGTGAGGCAGACCGATGGTTGCAGAGACGATATACCCAACACCCAAGGTTAAGGAAGGAAAATTTTGTGGAGGCTTCAGTCAATAATCAGCTGGCTCCAAGGTAGGGTGGAATGGCACAGGGTAACAGTCCAAGGTCACAGAAGACAACGACAGCAGAAGGAGCACAAGAGGGGAGGGGAGGCAGGAAGCAAGCCTCTTTTCCTTCTTTGTCAAGAAGGTGAGGATCCTGGCACTCTGCTGAATGGCTCAAACTTTAAAACTTCTCAAGTCCACACAGCCCCAGAAGGAAGGGCTGGTCCTTTCAACTCAGGATGTAGAATGACTGAGTTACTCAGTTAAACTTCTAGGCCCCTGAAGTTGATACAATGTCTCAACCATAACAATCCACTCCCTTGTTAATTTGGCAACCGGAAACATTCCTTTAAACCAGTGTCCAGATACAAAGACATTATTATTGTTTCACAATTTAAACATTGTAACACAGATTTAATAATTCCTAAAAACCAGTATTAAGTTTATCAACATTATATTACATTAGAACCATAACATTTCTGTTCATTTCTCTTGCCCATTTTCTTGACTAGATCTTTACCTTCAGGTTTTAAAGTTTTTTTTTTTTTTTGGTTCTTTGTATATTCTAGATATTAGTCCTTTGTCTCAGGCATAGCTAGGAAGACTTTTCCCATGCTGTAGGCTGTTTCTCTGATATACTGACTGATTATTTTGCTGGATAGAAGCTTCTTGATATAATTCCATTTGTTGATTCCTGCTGTTACATTTTGTGCAGTTGAGGTTCTGTTTAGGAAATCCTTTCCTACACCTAAATCTTTAAGTGTTTTACTTACTTTATCCTCCAGTAGTTTTACTATTTTCATTTTAATGTTTAGCTCTTCAATCCATTTTTATTTTATTTTGGTATGTAGTCAGAAATAAGGTTCTAGTTTTATTCTTCTGCACACAGATAACCAGTTTTTCAGTCCCACTTGTTGTATAAGCTTTCACCAACACATGCTTTTGCCCCTTTGATGAATACAAAATAGCCAAAAATGTCTGGAGAGGTTTTTATATCTTCAGTTCTGTTCCACTGACTCACATAGCTGTTTTTGTTCTAGGACTCTATGGTTTTTACTGTGATTGTTTTGTAGTATGGCTTGAAGTCAGCTATTGCTATGCTTTTTGTTCTTTTTTGTTTGTTTGTTTTATTGAAATACAAATATCAGTGAGACAGTTTTAAGATACCTTCACAAGATGAATTTGATAAATTAATACACTTCTCATAATGTTTTGGTACCATAGAAGGTGCATACATGATATTATACTTACAGACACTATTATACCGTATGTCTCTTATCAGTAAATTAAGAGAGTGTAGCTGTTTACCTATCTTATTTTTATACCTGAATTATATCACAGATTCAATAATTAATACTTTCTACCTTGTTATTTTCCTAATGGTTGTCCATAGTACTAGAAGCCAACATAATATCGTGTCCAACCACTATTAGTGCAAATCTTGCTTCTCATAGAATTATACAGAAGCACAGCATATTTATGCTAACTATACCGTTTATACACACATCATGATTCTTCCTTTGTATACCCCTTCCTTTGTCTACACCTGTCAAAGATGGGCACTCCATTGTCATTCAACTACTTTAGGTGCCTGAACTCAAGAACACAATTCAACACAGTCCAGAATTCCACAACAATAGTGAGTTATCCGAAGAAGTTGTCGACCATAGCCATTTACAGCTCAACCTATTATTATGGCCCCACGGTGTGTACTTCATTTTTATATGCTTCTGCTGTATGGTTAAGACCTAGATAGAGCAAGACCGATATACCTACACATGTACTCTATGTTCCTTATGAGGTCAATGAAGTCCCCTCAGGGTTTATCTTGTAGTCCTGTACCTTATTCTGTAGATCCTTTGTCTGTGTCATCCATGTGGATGAGTCACGGCCAATGCTTGACAAGTTTGATTTCTGTGAGAGCCTGAAAATTTTTTCTCCATGTGACTCTCCCTAGGCACACTATAGAACTTCAATCTCTTTCCTCTGTGGCTCCATAATCTCCTTGTTCAGAAAATTTGGAGCTCAACTGAGTTTCATGATGTTGCAGTACAGGTTCTCCTCTGTCCTGAGTCTTCGCTGACCTTGAAAGGCTAGGGCCAAAATGTTGGCTGGCCTTGTGGCTCTTCTATTTCTCCAACTTTGATCTGTGAACTTAGGTTGTTAACCATCCAGAAGAAAAGCTGATTAGTAT